>ML815995.1:0-33410 GCA_009831015.1 Picea engelmannii | reverse complement strand
ATGACTCATTATTGTCTTATCATGATTGATAAGGTGCACAAATGGATGAACTCCAAAGTGGTCCCCTTATGGTGAAATCCCTCACGGGAAGACGCTTTGCGGATTGAGTTATCCTAGAAGAATGGTTGGAGGACCCTTGCTCTAATTATTTTCTTATCATGATTAATAAGGTGCACAAATGGATGAACTCTAGAGTGGTCCCCTTATGGTGAAATCCCTCATGGGAAGATGCTTTATGGATTGAGTTGTCCTAGAAGAATGGTTGGAGGACCCATGCTTGTATGTGGAATAATGATATGAAGATCAAGGAAATTGTTGGTGAAACTATCCTAGATGGATAGTACTTGTCATGCCATTTCTAGTGGTATGTGTAATGTCACATAACTCCTCATGGTTTAAGATTTATGGCCTTACGAAGATGAAAGACCGCCACATGAAGGCTTGAAGCCCCCAAGGTCAAAGAAGTCAAAGTGACCTAAAAGAAGAAATCATTATTTAAATGATAAAGTAAAGTGACAAAGTCAAGGTGGATTATTTAAATAATAAAGAGAAGTGACAAAATCAAGAAATGATAAAGTAAGGTGACAAAATCAAGAAGGGACATTTAAATGATAAAGTATTGGAGAGCCTTCTATTTATGGAAAGCGGTTAACCCTAAAAATAAGGAAAATAGGTTAAGTGGCCTAGAAATGGGTTAAGTGACCTAAAAGAAGAAATCATTATTTAAATTATAAAGTAAGGTGACAAAGTCAAGGTGGATTATTTATATAATCAAGAGAAGTGACAAAATCAAGAAATGATAAAGTAAGGTGATAAAATCAAGAAGGAATATTTAAATGATAAAGTATTGGAGAACTTTCTATTTATGGAAAGTGGTCAACCCTAAAATAAGGAAAATAGGTTAAGTGACCTAGAAATGGGTTAAGTGACCTAAAAATGGGTTAAGTGACCTAGAGGATGAAAGTATAAATAATATAGTGATGGTATCTTGTAGATCATCTTTTTTGTGGATCAATGGAGAGCGTCTTGTGAGAATATCTTTTGGAGTATTGATGGAGAGCTTCTTGTGAGAGCTTCTTGAGCATTTTTGGTGTGGAACACTTGAGACTATTGAATATCTGTAGGTGTCTGAGGTAACCAAAGATATATAACTTGAATTTCAGAGGCAAGGTGAAGAAAAGAAGGCTGAAATGAAAGGAAGGATAAATTCTTTTGATGGTGCTTTCTAAGGTATGTTATTTACAAGTCATCTTACCATTTTCGCTATAACTTTTTTTATATAATGATTCAGATCGTGGGATTGATATTCAATTGAGGAAACATATCAAATTATCTATGGTAAACAATTTATCTTGTGGTTCGTTGTATTTTAGGAGTTACACTCCGTGGAAAATAGGGTTTGTGGATAGTCTTGAAACTAGTAAAAAACAAGTGTTTCGGGTAAAAACGTCACAACTTCTTCATAACATATCCCACTTCAGTGAGACCAAATGTTTTGGTTAGGGTACAGTATATAGTATGTTTTGTAATAGTTTTATATCAATTCAAGGAATATTTTGTATGGGGCACGCTCTACAAGGTTGTTCTCTATAATAAGCCAGAATTCAACAAGGTATGCCATTTTTGCTATAAATATTTTTCTGAGAGGTTACAAGTAGTTCCACCTGGAGGAATTGCATAAAAACATTGAAGAACATTGTGTATCAGTTTCAGATCTTTATTCATTACAGGTACAAAGTTATGATTATTTCAAGTTGGGGTTGTTGACTAATCCAAAACTAGTCATGGTTGAGACAAGCAGTTGATGAGTTGGCACATACATGAGGTGTATATTTGATGATGTTGGTACATATTGATGAGTCATTGTTGACAAGTAGTTGACACATGATTGGTATATACTTGGTACATGGTTGGATGCACTTGTTTATGGTACATGTTGATTACAGATTGTTTGGCACGGGTTTGTGCATGGTTGATGCACTTGTTTATGTTGACAGATTGATATATGTTGAGGATTGTTTCCTCATCTCGGTTGGTGTTGAGAATGTAAGATGAGTCTTGCATATAGATCTGGTGCTCTTGTAGAGTTGTACTCTATTCAATTGTTGCTGAAAAACCCCCGGATTGAAGTCCATAATAAAAAGAAAAATTGTACATGCATCTTGTGTTCCTTGTGGAGATGATTTGTTGATGATATGTTGCTGATATATGTTGTTGATATGTATTCACATCTAACTAATTATAAATGACAGCAATGAGTAATGAAAAAATGTTGAATGTTAACTAAGGAGTTTTTGTGTAAGAGGGAAGTTTTGGGAAAAAGATCTCCACACTCATTCACCCCCCTCCCCCGCCCCCCCCTAAGTGTGGTAGGTGTGTCCAACAAATGGGGTACTCGATATCGACTATGAAACTCTGTGCAGTTGCATTTCTACTCAGTAATGATCAATAAAAATAAAACCTAAAAACCCCACAACAACATGACAACAACAATAGAACCAATGGAAAACCTGGAATAGAAACTTAGGACAAAACCCAAACCCATTGCATAACTCCATGCTTTATAAATTTTCTGTAGGGATTATTGGCTTCTTTATTACGTTGTTACGCTTTCTTTATTCCACGTCCTTCTGGAATGCACTTGAATGTTCCATATCTTTCTGTTTCTTTTCCCAGCTGACTCATCACTCTTTTTCCTTGCTGGCGTAGTGTAAGTTAGTTTTCTGCCACTAGGATCCACTGTGGGTGTGCTATATTTTTCCAAAAAAATTTTATACAACCACAAAACTTGGCGGTCTTCAAAATGAAGGGCCCAACAGAAGACCCTTAGGAATTTATCCAAATATCTTGGAAAGAATGTTGATAACTATTTGGAGATCTAATGGAGCATAGGAAATAGATGTTTGAACATCTAGTGAGCACAATTGTGAAATTACACCATGGTTTCTCTTTTTAGGTAATTTTTCCATTCTATTAAAGCTCATCACCTTAGAGGGTTTCCCTTGGATACCTTTAAGATGAATTTCCTTTCCTTTTGAGGAAAATATCATGAAAAGATATTGAAAATTAAGGGTCACAGTTCCCAATTATTGTAACCATTGGACCCCTAATACAACATCGACACCACCCATTTGGATAACAATCATGGGACTATCCAAAAAATACTCCCCCATATTGAGCTTAATACTATGTCACTTCCCAGAACAATTTATGGAACCTTCATTTGAAATCATTACTTGAAACTCTAGTGCTAGAAATACAAATCAATTGAGATATTTTTCTAATTTGTAATTGATGAAGTTATGGGTACTACCAGAATCAATCAACATTGTTACCTTTTTTTTCTTTTTGATGTATCCATGTATATTGAGAGTTTTTGGAGTATTGATGCCAACCAATGCATGACAAGATATCATTGGATTAGTCTCTTCTAGATCTATATCTTGTGATGGTTCCAATCCTTGATCTTCTTCCTCTTCACAATCTATGTATAATAATTTATTCTCGCCACATTTATACCCATTACTATACTTGTTGTCACAATTGAAACACAATCATTTTCTCTTATTTCATCCATTTGTTGAGGTGTCAACCTTGTTGGTTGAGTGAGGTTAGGAGAGGGAACATGGTGCTCTCTATAGTTTCTAGTGGCCCCCTTTATATTAGCCATATTTTTTTTCCACTTTCCTTTCCATAATGAAAGCTTGCTCTAGGGATTTAGGTTTGAAAAGATGCACCTCATGTTGAATGTTATCCTTTTAAGTTTCCATAATAAGATCTAACAAATCATCCTCGATAATGTTCTTTACCCTAATACTGAGTTTTTGGAATTGTTGACTGTGTTCTGTAATTGGACCTTTTTTTTGAAAATTTATCAATTGACTAAAGAATTTATTTCTTTTAATATCCCCATAATGTGATATTAAATCATCCTTAAAAATGGAAAAAGAGATAATATGCTTCTTTTTTATTTTACAAAGCCATTGATACCAATCAAATTAATCATTTTCTAAGTACAATGATGCAATAAGTACCTTTTATAAGTTTGACACTTGGTGTAGATCAAAGTATTGCTCCATCTGGAATATCCATGTTATAAGATCTTTACCATCAAAATTACTCATATCGATCTTTGGAATGAAGTACTTCCTTGGTGTTGCATTGAAACCTTGATGATGTGGATCTTGAAGTGTTGAATAATGATGATTATGGGACTCAATATTTATTTCCTCTATATTTTCATGATTTCCTTGCATTTTGATATCTCCTATAGGGAGTCTCTCATATAGAGCATGTAAGATCATGGAAGACATGGAATTTTGAAATTCTAATGTAATACCCATGTTTCCCCAAGTTTGTAAATATAAGTATAACTAGCCAAGAGACTATGGTGGACTAAATATGTCTGAATGTTTGATTTGATGAACCTTTGTATAAAAGGGTCAATGTATGAATTTTTTGTTATTAAAATAAATTGGATATGTGTTGCACAACTGCTAAAAGGGGGAATTTTTCCAAGATAAACCATGAATGCTATGAGAGAGATGGTGAGGGATACCAAGAATGGTTGAGATGACCCTCACCAAACCAATACCTATTAGGTGTAAATGCTCAGCTATCCTCTGACCCATAAATGAATTACCAGTTAGGTTGGTAGTTGGAAGGCCATCCTCAAGAGTTAATGAGGAGATGGGGTAGGGTACCCATCTATAAGTCTTCCAGGCTTGACCACGAGTTGGGGATTCGAACCCATGCAACCTTGCCAAGGAAGGAAAGAAAGGAAGTAATTTGGGGGACAGAGACAGATCTGGAAAGGAAGAAGAGTAGAGAAAACAATCTCTAAAAGAGGAGATCATGTTTCGACTTTGGAGTTGAGAGAAAATATGAGAAGCAAGCTCATTTTTTGTTGTAAGAATCCATGGGCATAATCTTGTTGCAAGCTAATAAACGAGGCTGATGAGTGAAGTGCTCGCGTGGACCTCCTTGCTTGGTGTAGAGGAATTCAGTTTCTAATATACTGTGGGAGGAGGAGAGTAACCTCTGTCCCTAACTGTTGTGGAGCAAGGAGAAAGAATCTCTCTAAGAGCATCATGGCCTATCTTGGGGGTGGCCAGCAATAAATCTGTTAGGAGTGGTTGTGCCTATGGTTGGGTGGAAACAGACAACCCTTTCAACATTCTCTTCACATTTTCCAGTTCTGATAAGTATTTTCATACTATGTGTAATATATTGGATGCGATGATTGAATTTTTTTGCTTATGGTTAAGTCTTGCAGTGTTTGAACAATTATTAGAAATGCTCATTTTGCTTCTATAAACTGCTAATTTTACATAGTTTTCGATTTATTTTAGTTATCCTCTAGAGAGTTATGGGATGTGAATCTAAAAGAGGGTTGGGGTAGTACTAACTGAACCATTTAAGTCCTGTCAACCTTTTTAGTTTACCTTAGCAGGAATGCCAAGTTCAACTCTGTGGGAAAAGGGCGTTCCTTTAGACCCTCCACCCATGTGACTGAGGGCTCATACCCATGGCCTTAATCAAGTCTCGACTAAGAGGTGAGTGTAACCCAGAATCCAAATATGATCCCATATGACCCAGGGTTGGAAACCCCTAGCTAAGATCGAAAGGAGTGAAGCTACTTTGGCTTCAGGACTTCGGGACTTATGATTCCACAACCCTCGAAAACAACCAAAGACTGGAGTTGGGAATTGATTAGGGTCGTAGATATAGGGATCCAGTGGAGATCTCTCTCATCCGTTAGATCAGACCTAGGAAAGGTAGCGTTAAGTACTTCAATGAAGTTCCACTTCAGAAGAATAGGAGTGTTCTAGCGCCAAAACTCCCAAATGTCAGAGTGACGAAGTTAATATGGACGTTGAGATATAGGGATGCATGTTCACAAATCAACAACTATCCATAAGTTTGGGTATTCAGCGGTATCAATGAGAAGATATAGGGATGTAGAACGTCGAACGTTGAATGTCGAATGTCGAATTTACGAAGTGACGTAGACCATCGATCCTTGGATCCTTTGGGATCCCTCTCAGTCGTCGATATAAGGACTCCGTTTTGAACCCATCTTAACTTCCCAACTAATTGGGAACACATCACAGAGTAACACATGGCCCACACTTGTTCCCTGTAAAAAGTGGCTCGTTGGACTAGAGAAATTGGATGAGAGGCCACATGGCAGGAGATCCTATAGTCCGAAGACTTAGTACTCCGAAGGAACTTTGCCAAAATTATCCAGAGTGTGAAAACCTTCGAAGTTGGGAACAACAAAGTGAATCTCAATCGTTTATAGGGTGAGGACACATGGTGCTAGATTAGAGAGTATAGAGACTTGGTTCTTCGATGGATTCGCGATGTGAGGAGTTGGTAAGATCTGAAGCCTAGAGTCATGAAGTAACAGGAATCGTGTATCTATGGATCTATGTGGACAGATCTCAACCATGAAATTTGAAATAAGTTAGAAGGTTGTATGTCGGGGGATGACATGACTCACTGATGTCATCTAGGGTGACGTCGACCCACAACTAAGGTGCCACGTGTCACTGGGATATGGGTGATTCACATACCCCTTATTCCTATTAGATAATGACATGTGTCATCCCCTAAACAAGACATGTGTCACCCCTAGCCCTCGGCGCATGTCAGCCTCTGTTTCATGCCTACCTGGACAACATGGTTGGTGACGTTACCAATACTTTGGGAGTCCGGGACTTCGAGATTTTAGAAGATATAAGGCGTAGTATAGTAGAGGGGCATTCAACTTCGATCATCGATTATCGAACGCTAAAAACATAGAACATTTATCGTTGATTGTCGAACACTGAAACATTCAACGTCGATCACTGATTGTTGAACACTGAAAACGTAGAACGTCGATCATCGATTTGTCGAACGCCGAACCCCAAAAAAGGGATGTTCAATGTAAAACAAGGAATGTCGATCGTCGAATGGCCAAGGCCACATGGAGAGATTTCTGGATTTATGGGAGTCTGCATGCAGTAAGGAAAGAGGCATTCAATGTTGAACATCGAAGACCCTAACTAATAATGCCCAGATAACTTCGAGAGGCCATATCTTGCAAACCATGGATCAAATTTTCAGCTGGTAACAGTCGTTAGAAAGATACGGACGAGTAGAATAGGATGAAGACCTCAAAGATATGATTTTAGATGATTTGAAGAGAAACAATGTGTTTCCCCACCTCTAGAAAGGGTATTTAGGGGTCGGTTGTGTTACAAATTGGTATCAGAGCATGGAAACAACACTTGGCCTGCTTGGGCTCATGCATGAGTCACATAAAAATATTGTTGGAGAAATTTATGGGATAACACCCTACCTTACCCCCTTTCTATAAGAAACTCATCTGAACCTCTACTGAATAGAGGAACAAAACCTTCTACTATCGATAGATGATTTGGAAATATGCATTGCATGTTGCTAATGTTTCCAAATAAAGAAGCTAACTTCATTTTGCAATAAAATGTGTTGTTAATCAATTGGTAGATTAGTAGGTAACAAAAAACGTTTTGTCAACACTCAAGTAGTTCGTGAACATCGGGAAAAATACAACGTAAGGGATGGTGACACACCATGAGTTGGGGGAGAGCTCCCATAATAGAGAGGAAGAATCTGATGAAAGGAGGACGGTGGAAACCCCTCCAGATTTGGCCAAAAAATGTAAGAAGCCTCATGGAAGAATTACAGAGTTATAAGGATGAAAATAAAATGTTGATAAAGGAGCGGGAAAAGAAGACTGAAAGTAATGTAGTCCTACTACAAAGTCTATCAGATATACAAAGGAAAATACAACATGGTCCAGCTGCCAGTCATGTGGATAGACATCATACTAAGAAAATTCCAAGTCCACCTGAGATACAAAAGCATGGTTTGGAAAGTGACCACACTAGGAGGAGCACCTCAAGGGAGGCCCAATATGGAGCCAAGAGACACTCACTGGAATGTCTCTCTGAGGACACTACCAACTCCAAGGAATCATATAGTGGAAAAACTAGTTCCCATTCTAAGAGAAGAGGAAAGAAGAAGAAACATTCCAAGAGTACCGAACCTAAAGAGTTCAAGAAATCTAAACCTTCCACCTTCGATGGAGAGATTAAGAAGGGGGAATAAGTAGAAGTTTGGATACTCAACTTGAAGAAGTACTTCATAGTCCATGAATACTCTGAAAACTTAAAGGCTCGGATAGCCATTTTCAACCTGAATGGGAAAGCTTCCATTTGGTGGGAGGACCTTAGGAATGTGAAAGGAACCCATGAGAAGGACTTGTCATGGAAAAAAATTGAAAAATACTTCAAGAAGGAGTATCTGTCATAAAATTACTTTGATGGGAAGACCAAGGAGTTCTATGAACTCAAGCTAGGACAACTCACCATAGATGAGTATATCAACAAATTTCTCGAGTTGATGAGGTATGTTCCCTACATAAAGGATGAAAAAGTAAATATGCAATGATTTATTAGTGGATCACCTCAGTCCTACTGGGAAAAAAATGATTTTGATGAGCCAAAGACCTTAGAAGATACTATTTTAAAAGCAAGATATTTCTATGAGCAATTTAAGAATAAGACAGAACCCCATGAAGACTGGAAGAAGAAAAACAATTATGGATTCAAGAAGAAGGGGTTTAAACCCTTGATATTTAAGAACCATGGGAAGATATATAAGATGAGCCTTCCTACCAGAAGTGTGTATCAAAAAAAATTTCCATCACAGAGTGGAAATAAACCATTCAGAGCAGTTCCAAGTAAGACTGATAACACGAAGAGAGAACCCTTGAAATGTTTGGGTTGTGGAGAGGAACATCTGTTGAGGGACTGTCCGCATAGGAAAAATAGCAATAAGAAGGTCTACAACATCCAATAGGCTACCACAGTCAATGATGTGGCTAGGAGCATGCCACAAATTTATGCATCCTTGGATAATAGACAAGTTGACCACCAAGCTTCAACAATGGAGATGGAAGGTATGATTTCCAACCATCATGTTTCCATTTTAATTGACCCTAGTTCTAATTTGAGTTATGCTTCCCCTCAAACTGTTGAGAAATATAAATTGCAACAAGTTAAACATGTTAAATCATGACTAGTACAACTAGCCACTGGAACCAAAAGAAAAGTAATAGAGGTCATACCATCATGCCAATTCGTTATAAGTGGTTTGCCCAACCAAGAAAACCTAAACATACTTCCTTTAGGATCTTATGACCTGCTGATTGGCATGGACTGGTTGGCTACCCACAAAACCAAGTTGGACTTTTACAGTAAAACTTTGGAGTTTCAAAATGAAGATGGAAGAAGGGTAACCCTACAAGGGATTCAAAATCCTATCTCAGTGAGACAAATATCAACCCTCCAAATGAAGAAGTATTTCGGAAAGGGATGACCCTTGCATGAAATACAAGTACAAAAATCTGTTGAGAATGACAAACCCAACCTAGAGGACCATTCCATATTAATAGAATATAAATATGTATTCCCAAAAGAGGTGCCAGGTCCACCTCCAAGAAGGGATATTGACTTTTCAATAGAACTTGTACCATGAGAGATTCCAATGTCTAGAACACCCTATAGAATGAGTACACCAGAGCTAGTTGAGCTCAAACTACAACTGAAGGAGATGTGGGGAAAATGCTATATTTGGCCTAATGTATCCCCATGGGGAGCACTAGACTTGTTTGTGAAAAATAAGGATGGCACACTCATATTTTTCATAGATTATAGACAACTCAATAACATGACCATTAAGAATAAGTATCCCTTACTAAGGATCGATTCCTTGTTTCACCAATTAAGGGGTGCTACAATCTTCTCCAAGATTGACTTGAGGTTTGGATACCATCAGGTCCAAATTAACAATGAAGACATCCACAAGACAACCTTTAGGACAAAATATGGTCACTATGAATTTGTGGTGGTGCCATTTGGGCTTACTAATGCATCAACCACTTTTATGTTCTTAATGAATAACATATTGAGGAATTTCTTGGATAGGTTTGTGTTGGTATTCATTGATGATATCCTAATATATTCCAAGAATAGGGAAGAACATGAATAACATCTCAAGCTAGTACTCCAAGTATTAAGAGAACATCAACTCTATGTTAAGCTTAGTAAGTGTGAATTTTTCCAGAAACAAGTCCATTACTTAGCCCATGTTATTTCTGAGGAAGGAGTGGCAGCTGATCCTGACAAGATTAAAGCCATCATGGATTGGCCTACCCCAAAGGATGTATCTGATATCACATCCTTTATGGGCCTAGCCGGACACTATAGGAGGTTCATAAATGGATTCTCCAAGATTGGTTTTCCAATCACCTCCCTTCAGAAAAAGGGGGTTAAATCCATTTGGACATCAGAATGTGAAGAAATATTTCAAGAGCTGAAATACCTTCTAACTAGTGCACCTATACTGAAGATTGTAGACCCAAACAAGGACTTCCTTGTGTGTACATATGCATGTAAGGAAGGGCTCAAATGAGTACTTATGCAAGAAGGACATGTGATTTCTATGAATCCAGAAAATTGAATGAGCACGAAGTCAATTATGTGACCCACGATATGGAATTGGTTTCCATAGTGCATGATTTAAAAGTGTGGATGCATTACCTCTTAGGTAGAATATTTGTACTTATGAAATACCACAGTGGGTTGATGTATTTGTTTGACCAACCAAAACTCAATGTGAAACAAGCTAGGTGGATGGATCTCCTTAGTGAGTTTGATTTTGAAATCAAACATATCAAAGGAAAGGAGAATAGGGTGGTTGATGCCCTTAGTAGAAGTATGAAAGTGGTTCACTTGGCAGTTGTAAGCACTAGTGAATCAGACATCAAAGAGAGAGTCAAAAGTGCACAAGAAACAGATGCATTTTTCAAGACCATGACATCATACCTAAAGAAAGAGCCCACAGGGCTGACATACAAAGGCCACCAGATGCTTAATGATGGCCTGCTAACTTACAAGGGCAGATTATATATTCCAAATTGTGACGACTTGAAGAGGTTCATAATGGATGAACTACACAAAAGACCATATACTAGTCATCCTTGTTATCAGAAAATGATCACGACCACTAGGAAACTATTTTATTGGCCCAGACTAAAAAATGACATAGTTGATTACTAAGCTAAGTGTCTAGAATGTTAGCAAGTCAAGGCAGAGCACTGGCACCCAGCAGGGCTGTTGCAACCCCTACCAATTCCCAAATGGAAATGGGAAACCATCTCCATGGATTTCATCACAGGATTACCAAGATCAACCAAACAGAACGACGCCATCATGGTAGTTGTGGAAAAATTGAGTAAGGTTGCTCACTTCATACCCATCAAGTCAACTTGCAAGGAAATAGATATTGTTGTCATTTTCATGAAATATATATTTAGACTTCATGGCATGCTTAAGGAAATTATATCCGATAGAGATACAAAATTTATTTCAAAATTTTAGAAATATTTGTTTGTTGGTTTTGAAACAAAAATTCTCTTTAGTACAACCTATCACCCTCAAACTGATGGGTGGATAGAGAGGTTAAACCAAGTGTTAGAAGACATGCTGAGGATGCATGTAATGCATCAACACAAGAAGTGAGAGGACTACCTACCACTGGTAGAATTTTCCTACAACAATGGCTATCAAGAGTCATTAAAAATGAGCCCTTTTGAATCCCTCTATGGAAGACAATTCCACATTCCAATCAGTTGGAACAACCCAGTAGATAGAGCTACAATCGGGCCAGATATGATAAAGGAAATGGAACAACAAGCAATTCAGATCATACAAAATCTGAAGATAGCCCATGATAGACAAAAGAGCTATGCAAACATGAAAAATACTCCTAGAGAGTTCAAAGTAGGGTATCATGTGTATCTTCGAGCTAGACCCAAGAAAATATCTTTGAGGATGGGATCTTGTGCCAAGATGGTACCTCGGTATTGTGGACCCTTTGAAGTTTTGGATAGAGTGGGACTAGTAGCCTATCGACTAGCACTCCCTCCCACAATGAAGGCACATAATGTTTTCCATGTTTCTTTATTAAAGTATGTACATGATTCTAATCATATTATTGAGTGGTCTGTGATTCAGGTGGAACCCGAGGGAGAATTCTTGCCAAAACCTCAATGCATAATATATAGGAAGGAAACCCCACTCGGGAACATAACCATTGCATAGGTCAAGGTGCATTGGAAGAAATTTCTCCCAAATGAGGCTACATGGGAAATGGAGGATGCCATAAAACATGCATATCCATTTTTGTTTACTTCTATACATATAGAGCACATCGACAGATATAATATCGAGGATGATGTTCCTTTAAAGGGGAGCTGATATTAATACCCATGTTTCCCCCAGTTTGTAAATATAACTATAATTGGCCAAGAGACTATGGTGGGATGAATATGTGTGAATGTTTGATTTGATGAACCTTTGTATAAAAGGGTCAATGTATGAATTTTTTGTTATTAATAGAAATTGGATATGTGTTTCACAACTATTGAAAGGGGGGATTTTTCCAAGATAGACCATGTATGCTATGAGAGAGCTGGTGAGGGAGACCAAGAATGGTTGAGATTACCCTCACCAAACCAATACCTACTAGGTGTAATTTCTCAACAATCCTTTGACCCAAAAATGAAGTACCAGACAATTTGGTAGTTGGAAGGCCATCCTCAAGAGTTAATGAAGAGATGGGGTAGGGTACACATCTATAAGACTTCTAGGCCTAACCATGAGTTAGGATTTGGACCCATGAAACCTTGTTGAGGAAGGAAATAAAGGAATTAATTCATGGGATAGAGACAGATCTGGAAAGGAAGCAAAGTAGAGAAAACAATCTCCAGAAGAGAAGAGAGCATATTTCGACTCTGGAGTTGAGAGAAAAGATGAGAAGCAAGGTCATTTTTGGATGTAAGAATCCATGGGAAGGATCTCAATACAATATGATAAATGAGGCTAGCGATCGACTTAGGAAGCTCTCGTGCAGACCTCCTTTCTTGGTGTAGAGAAATCTGATTTCCAAGATCTTGTGGGAGGAGGAGAGTAACCTTCGTCCCTGACTGTCATAGAGAAAGGATAAAGAATCTCTCTCAAAGCATGATGTCCTAGATCAAGAGTGGCCAATGGTAAATTCTTTTAGAGTGCTTGTGCCTATGGTTGGGTGGAAACATCCACCTCTTTCAGCAGTCACTTCACATTTTCCATTTCTTGTAAGTATGTTCATACTCTATGTAATATATTGGATGCGATGATTGAATGTCTTTGCTTATGGTTAAGTCTTTCAGTGTTTGAACAATAATTAGAAATTCTCATTTTGCTTCTCTAAACTGTTAATTTTACATAGTTTTTTATTTACCTTAGTTATCTGCTAGAGAGTTATGGGATGTGAATCCTCAGGAGGGTCGAGGTAGGATTAACTGAATCATTTAAGTCCTGCCGACCTTTTGAGTTTACCTTAGTGGTAATGTCAAGTTCAAATTTGTGGGAGAAGGGAGTTCCTTCAGACCATCCACCCATGTGACCAAGGGCTCATACCCATGGCCTTAATCAAGTCTCGACTAAGAGCTGAGTGTAGCTGGGAATCCAAACATGATCCCATATGACCCAGGGTTGGAAACCCCTCGCTAAGGCTGAAAGGAGTGAAGATACTTTGGCTTCGACACTTCAGGACTTATGATTCCACAACCCTCGAAAATAACCGAAGGCCAAAGTCATGAATTGATGAGGGTCGTAGATCTGGGTATGCATTGGAGATCTCTCTCAATCGTAAAATCAGACCTCGGAAGGGTAGAGTTAAGTACTTCGACGAAGTTCCACTTTAGGAGAATAGGAGTGGTCTAGCGCCGAAAGTCCCAAATGTCGGAGTGATGAAGTTAATCTGGACCATTGAGAATATAGGGACGTGTTTCCACAAGTCAACGTCTATCCAGAAGTTCGAGTATTCAGTTGTATCAATGTGAAGATATAGGGATGTAGAACGTTGAACATCGAACATTGACGTTCAACGCAGAATGTCAAATGTTGAATTTATGAATTGATGTAGACCGTTGATCCTTGGATCCTTCAGGATCCCTCTCAACCATCGATTTAAGGACTCCATTGAGAACCCCTCTTAACTTCCCCACTAACCGGGAACGCATCGTGGAGCGACACGTGGCCCCCACTTGTTCCCTGTCAAAAGTCGCCCATTGGACTAGAGCCATTGGATGAAAGGCCACGTGGTAGGAGATCCTATAGTCTGGATACTTGGTACTCCGGAGGAACTTGGCCAAAGTTCTTTAGAGTGTGAAAACCTCCAAAGTCATGAACGACGAAGTGAATCTCAATCGTTGATAAGATTAGGACACGTGGCATTAGATTAGAGATTCTAGAGACTTGGCTCTTTGTGGGATTCACAATGTGAGGTGTTGGTAAGCTACGAAGTTTGAAATCATGAAGTAACAGGAGCCACGGTTCTATGGATCTACATAGACAAATATCAACCATGAGATTTGAAATAAGCTAGAAGGTTGTATGTCGAGGGCTGACGTGGCTCACTGACGTCATTCAGGGTGACGTGGACCCCCAAATAAGGTGCCATGTGTCATCGAGATATGGAATATTCACAAAACCCTTATGCCTATTAGAGCATGACATGTGTCATCCCCTAAAGAGGACATGTTTCACCCCTGGCCCTCGATGCGTGTTAGCCTCTAGTTCGTGCCCACCTCGTCAACGTGGTTGGTGACGTGACTAGGACTCCAAGAGTCCGAGACTTTAGAAGTTCAGAAGCTCTGGTGCGTATCATAGTAGAGGGACATTCAATTTCATTTGTCGATTTCCAAATGCCAAAAATGTAAAACGTTGATCATCGATTGTCGAACGTCAAACCCCGAAAAGTTCGATGTCAATCACCGAAAACGTAGAACGTCGATCACCAATTTATTGAATGTCGAACACCGAAAAAGGGACGTTCAACGTAAAATTCCAAACATCGATCATCGAATGGCCAAGTCCACGTTGATATATTTCAAGATTTCTGGGGGTATGCGTGCAGTAAGAAAAGAGTCATTCAACGCCGAATGCCAAAGACCCTAACTAATAATGCACATATAACTTTAGAAGGCCATATCTTGTAAACTAAGGATCGGATTTTAAGTCGATAACAGTCGTTAGAAAGCTACGAATGAGTATAAGAGGATGAAGACCTCGGAAAGATGATTTGAGATGATTTGAAGAGCAAAAAATTGATTCCTCACCCCTAGAAAGGGTATTTAGGGGTCAGGTCTGTTACATCTAACATCTTCTTTTCCATATGCTCCCAATTTTCATCCATATTATTTTTCAACTTATTTTTTGTTTCTTTCCTATTTTTATCCATCTTATTTTCCATTTCCTTTTTAAGGTATTCCCAAGAATGTGATAAATCCACTGGTTTCAATATACTACTAGTCATTTCATCAACTTGGTTCTTTAATTAGGTTACCCTATTTTCTAAGTCTTCACTTTCTTTGAATGCCATGTTTGGGTTTTTATGAGGATTACCTATATTATTTCTTGTAGAAAGCTTTTCCACGTGAGAAAATAATAATCATCCTCTTTTTCCTCTTTATCACCAATATTGAATCATCAAAAATAGATCTTCCATTCAAAATTTATGCCAATTGTAAGTTATGGTCCTTTCAAACCCTTAATTTGGAGTATGTATGGATGAACGAACTTTGTTCTGAACTTTTAACCTTTATAAGTCTGGAATTTCGGCATGTAGTACTCTGATATGACTTTTCAAACTTCTAAAAATTTCACAGTATGAACCTTAAATGATAAAATGTTATAGCACAAATACAAAAATAACTTGTTTAAGACTAATTTTAGGATTAATAAAAATCCCCAACTTCCACAAGATATATCTCACAAATTATAATGATTCAATTTTTGAAAATTTTTCCACATGTAATTTGCTATGTCTCCTCAGGATTTTGAAAATTTTAGAGTCTGAAACTTCACCAAAATTTGTTTATAGTGAAAATAAAAATATGCCTCGTTTGAGACTAATTTCAAAACTAGTAACAAACCCCAACTTCTATAGAATATAGCTCTGAGAATATAATCATCCAAAACTTGGAATTTGGATCAGATTCACATCACTATGTTTTCTTAGGCTCCAAAACATTTCACTATCTGAAACTTCTTAGAAAAAAAGTTATAACGAAAATCCCAAGATAACTCATTTAAAATTGATTTCAGGATGATTCAAAAACCATATCTTCCATAGGATATATATCCAAAAATATAACAAACCGGAGCTTTAAAGTTTTACCATATGTACTTAGATATATATCATGAGTAACCTTCTAATTTGGCTATTTGAGGCATCCCAGAAAAAAGTTACAACAAAAGTTCCAATATGACTTGCTTAAAGCAGCAAAACCCTAGGATCGATGCTTTGATACCAAATGTTATGATCCAATGCCTTGAGAATGATAAAAAATCAATGAATAACAATCCACTTCGAGGGGGAAACTTCCGTTTACAATATATTCAATGTACAACATGAGATAAGATAATCCTAAGACTAGGTTTCCTTGGTATATATATATATATATATATAGGAGACAAGGGGAGGGGTACAATTATAATGAAAGGGTGAAACAAAGGATTCTAGTCTATATAGAAATATAACACTAGAAATGAAATAATTCAATATATATGAGTCAACAAGGGGTTTTATACATAACATGGGGATTTTTCTAGGGCTTAACATCCTCCTTCCTCCTCTTCTTGTTCTTCAATATCTCCTTATTTATCTTTGTCTTCCCCTTCTTCCCCCTCTTCATCCCCCTCTTCATCCCCCTCTTCATCTTATTCTTCCCATCCTTCTTGATCTTCCTTCTTCCTTCATCTTAACTTTCTTCACCTTCCCCCAATCATTAGTGGGAAGGTGAAGCCTTACCTATAGATTGATTCTTTGGTCTCGTTTCTTGGAAAGTTAACTTTTTGTTGTGAGGTCAGTGTCAATTTGATCATTTGAATGACTAAAACAATTTTGCCTCAAGGATTTCTTATGCATTCATTTAGCTCTACATTTAATGAATCATTAAACTAGAGAGAGAGTATACCTCTCTCAAATTACATTGTGAATTCATTTGTATCAGATATAGGTGATCATACAAATACATAATTATGAAAATATATATTTATTTGACCCACCTTTAGGCAAATAAGACCTATTTATTTATAAATGACATAATCTCTTGCATAGTTCAAGGAGGCATGCATGCCACCTCATTCACCATCCTATATAATGCAAAGAAAATTTTCCATTATGTTACCTAGTTGTGCACCCACCAACAATTTGAAAGGTTGAACTTCAAACCCTCCAGTAGTTTGTTGAGTGTGTTTTCTAATACCTTTCTTGTTGTGTATTGATGGGTAAATTCTACCTTGTATTTTCTGGTAGCTATTCTATCTAACTCATAGAGCTAGCTAGGATACAATTTTTCCTCTTCCTACTCCTTTCTTATCTTCCCTCCCTTCTCTCAACTCTTCTCTCCCCCTTTTCCATTTTCTCCATTTTCCTTTGTTTCCTTGAGACTTTCACAATACCCAAGTATATCGTTTTGCATGTGGAAGAGTTAAGTTTTCAATGAAACAATGATGGACAAAATTGTATCTTTAATATATCTGTGTGTATTGTGAATTGTGTTTTATTTGTCTATGCTCTATTTGTTTTATGGAATTTATGTTCTAAATATTTTGTATTAAACCTATAATTATGTTATAATTATGTACTTACCTTGTTATCATATTCTTGTAGTGAATTTATAGATGTGAGTTTAGGTGGAACTAAATTTGGAGGTCATGATGATGATTTTAGGAGAAAGGTTAAGGAAAAGTAGAAGGGGAAAAACAAGTAGTTGTCGATGAAAAATAAATAAAGGTGAAAAATATTCATCTATTACATATTTTATTTTATTCACAAGGATGAAATCATTGTTGATGGATATCCCTCAAATGTCCAATGGATTTGGTCATCATTTTTTCCCCACACATAATGCATTTTCCAAGGAAACCCTCCAAGAACTTCCTCTCATTCTAAGGCAGGTACCCAAGGTAAACTATATTTTGCAGAAGCTCGAAGATTTGTCATGCCACTTACAAGAACAAAACCTGGGTATGGAGGAAAACATTCCATCACAAAACCACTTGGGCTAGAGCCAATTCAAATGGAGTTGGTCATCTACTACAACTACAAGTGTTTTTTATCTTGTTAAATGGAGTCTTCATTTTCTTTATTTTTTTTAAATTTTAGGAGAAAAAACATATTTGTAAGTTATGAACTTATTTATTTCAAGTATTCATAAAAATTAATTAGTTAGTGATTGTGTGTTAGCTACTTATTGGAAATATTAATTATGGTCCTCTTTGATTGAAATAAAATGGGAGGAGTATGGGCATGAGTCCAGGGATGATTTTAAGGATGGAAATTTATTTTAAAATATAGAAACCTTGGCTAATATTACTAATCCTTCATATGCCAACTATAAATGTTTGGCGATATTTTTGTAAAAATATTCAAATTTCTAAGGATTTTGTATCCTAACTAATATCCCCCTCGAAGTGGATTGTTATGCATGAGTCAATCAATAGAGAACTAAAATATGCCCTGAAGAAGATATATGTAAATATGCTGGATGACCTGCAATTTGAGGTGGTTGAGGTAAATTATAATTAATTTTGTCTGTAAGTGTGAGAATTCAATCCCTTCAACTAAGGTTGTTTTTAAGTGCGGGAATTCAATCCTTATTATTAATTGCAATTTTGTTAACTTCACTTTAATTATGTTCTTATAGAAACATTCATAAGAAATAAAAAGAATAAGAATTTAATGGTGTGGCATCAGATGAACATCACAATGTTGATGATGTATCAAGTCAGATCATTCGATCTCTAGCTAAGATTTCTTATTTGATTTGTTTACTCTTGTATTTAAACTTAATATTTATGTATGGTGGTAGTAGACCACTTGTTACATGGAGAGAAATGACAATTGTATATTAATCATGTGAATTCATAGATGTGTTTTTCTTTATCCTATGTAGTCATGTGTATTAAAATATATTTCTTGATCAGAATATAATGAAATTTGTGTAGAAAAAATGATAATGAATATGTTGTTTAATAATGATTAATTAATTAACTAACATTTTTTAATATAAAAAAATTCCCGATGTAAAATGTGAGTCAAAAAATGATGTAGAATGTGACTCAAAATACAAAAGAGGTATTGGTTCAATGCTAAAATAGTGCCAACATCTAGTTCTAACATTTGGAGAGTTTAATGATGCTAACTCTAGCATTACAGTAGACTGGAAATGCTAACTCTAGCATTATGGTAGACTGGAAATGCTAATATGACAGAAACAATGATTCCCATGTGTCATTTCAATGCACAAAATGACACAAAGTGGCATTTCGATGTACAATAACAACACAAGGCATGATGCTACCAGTAGTGTTGGATCTAGCATTAGATCTAAAAAATAATTATAAAAAAAAAAAAAAAAATAGTAACAAAGGGAAGTGTTTCAAATATCAATGCTTGGTTACCATTTTGTAGTAGTGGAGGAAGGTTCATCTCTCATGAATATGGTTATCGAGAGAAAATGCAACTTGATATGCTTAATGTCCTCTTCCATCTGATGGTAGATGGGTTCAAGTAAGATATGAAGATAGGTTAGAAGTAGGGTAAGATCTCTAGATGCACTTGGATCAATGGATGCTTGGTTGGAGTACATCGATTCATGAAAAAAATTCATATATTTTGTCAATTTTATCCCCATGGATATTTGAAATTGATTCATTCATTTTCAATACCCCATCAAAGATATCCTTGATAACCTATTTAGAGGTAGTAATAGCTTGTAAGAGTGTTCTTTTAGCACAAGTGTTTTTCAAATAAGAAGAAGAAAACAAAATGGATTATCCTTGCTAGAAATCTAAGATTCATCATCATTGGACTAGGATGATCGAATGTCTTGAAAAATATACTTGTTTATCCCTCTCAACATGCAGAATGTTTAAGGGTGGGTTTTGATTTACCGTATAGGACTATTATTTTGGTCAATTTCTACAAATAAATTTTCAAAGTGTATAACTTTATTTCCTTTATTTACCATTGAGAGAATGGTTACAAAAGAGGTCACTGATCTAGATTATACTATAAGGAGAGTGGAAATGGAATATACAAAAACCTAAATACTAAAATTTGATAGATCAGTAGGTTGGTGTAAATATGTGATTAAAATGGATTCTTTGAAATAAACTCCAAAGTACTACAATGAATCAAAACCCTATTTACTTAGTGCAAAAAATACAATCACAAATAAAATCCTTGAAGAGAATAACAAACAAATCATGTGTAATTGGATAGAGAGGCTTGGAAAGAAACCTCTTTTTATAAAGTTGATTGTAATAAAAGTAGGGTAAAACTTCCAAGTGTTAAAATATTGGAATCACATGTGGACAACCACAAGAATGAACACCATAGAGAAGTATCTCACATAGATAAAAAAAAAATTAAGACACCAAGATTGATGTGGTAAAACCCCAAAGAGGAAAACATCCATATAGCAATATAAAAGTTGTATTATTATTCAAGAAGGATTATGCCTAGTACACCACTCTACATTATGTAGTTTAAAAAAATGACCCTCCGTGATCTTTAAATGTATATATTGGATGAATGAAGATAAAGGAAATAGACCAAGTGTTGATAAAATAAAGAATTAGGAGGACTAGCTTATCACCTATGTACAAGATAGAATGGTGATTGTCAAATAACTCAAGAATAAATGAACACTAAAATCACATGATGAGTACATTATATTAAGTTGGCCTTAAGAAACCCTCAATGTCTAATATCCTAACATCGCCCTTTTAGAACAACTTGGGATAGAATGAAGGATATGAAAAATAACATAAGATAAGAAAGATGGAATATTTGTATCCGCCCCTTAATGACAACTTCTTTCAGTTCTAGAAAAGATCACATAAAAGGAAACTTTACATAAATCAATGTCCTAGTGAGTATAAGTGTGCAATTTTGATCTAGATGCTTGAGAACATGCTAAAGAATAGTCCAGAAAAGACAATATAGAAGATATCAATGTTGAAGTTAAAAAGATTTAAATAATTTGCAAGCAAGTGGAAAAGGTCCATAAGAGTGCCCTAAGAAAACTAATAAGACATGTTTAGATGACATCCCATCAGAAAATGCACAAATATAGAGGAAGAAAATACATTTACATTATAATTCTCAAGAGAATTGAAAGCATTGAAGTTGAAAAGATCAAAGGTAGATTCTCTAAAAGGAAAAAATGTTAATGATCAACAATAATTTTTAAAGTAACCTAAGAATTGCTTAAAAGATGAAAGTGATCTAACAAATCTACCGACAAGTGTCAAACATCAAATAGTGCCCCAAGGAATCAAAGAGAATTGACTTGCATTTTGGGGGAAAAGAGTAAGAAACTCAGCAAGAGCTACAACAAACACATGATCTAAAATGCATGTGTATAAGGAAGAAATCAAAAATATACTATCATATCATTCATGATCACTAAAAGTGCTAAAGATAAATATCGGATGCAAATGCACAAAAAGAAAAAAGTATGATAATGATCAATATAAATTCTCTAAGTAGAACAAATGTGGGCATAAAAATGATAGAAAATGCTTTTACGAAAAAGAAGTAAACACCAAATATGTCCAGATGGTTGAAATTATTGAAGTTAAAGAAGATTGGATGCAAATGTATGAAGAAACTAAAAATTGACCATGATCAACATAATTGCTACAAGAAGAGATGTCAATATAAAAATGTGGACATGTGCTCCATGAAAATGAAGCGAACATCAATGTTGTCAATATGAATGGAAGTGTTGAAAGCTAAAGAAGATTGAATGTGGATGTAGGAAAGGGGAAAACATGATAGTGATCAATGTAAGTGCTCCAAGAAAAACAAATACCAACATAAAAGGTTGGACAAGTTCTTCATGAAAGAGAAACAAACATCACAGTTGTCAAGATGGTTGAATGTGTTGAAGTTGAGGAATATTGGATGTAGATGCGCAAAAGGGAAAAAGAATTGTCAATAATGAACTTAGGTGCTCCAAGTAGAATATGTGCTAGCATAAAAAGACCAGACAAAGTGCTTCATGAAATATAAGCAATCACCAAAACATTTCAATCCAGAAGTGCCCTCTACATGATACAAACTTCTCAATATGGGTCCCAATAAAATGTTATCCTCATTAGGTACCCATTTACAATTTAAGAAATAATTACTCAATATCACTTCATGTTGTTGAATTCAAGTGTAAATAAAATGATGAAGAAATTTAACAACATCAACATGACCATAACAATGTGAAAAACTATTCTTGAAGTAGATTTCTTCAAAAATCATAGGCTCCAAGAAACAAATAATGCTTCCCAAAAATCGACGCAAATGACATGCATTTCCATCAGTGAGCATAGGCACATGGACCTAGGAACAAGACTTAAACCCCATAACATTGTCAAGGAACAATATCCAAAAGATGACATAGAATATGATATACAACATGCTAAAGTAAAATAACATCTACCTCTAATGTAGAAAATGACAAATCCCTCAAATATCAACATAAGTGCTTTAATCATGTAAACCAAAGAATTATAGTGAAGATGAGATTGATTTCACCGAAAAGTTGTTCACCTAGACCAAATTAACTAGGTTTACTAAAAGACACCACATACATTATGAGTTCCACTCATTTCACCCACTTCACATCATTTTACACCACCATGACCTAATAAAACGCATTTCCTAAGGTGATAAAACCCCTTTTGACCATTTCCTCTTGGAATTATCCAAAAAATAAAAATAAATAAATAAAATAAAGTGGTTATGCAAAAACCCTAAAAGTTATTGTTAAAATTGATATGATCAAATAATCCTTTTTATTATGACCATGTCAAGGGGTTAACCACTATTTTTCTTATCGAACCAAGAGGCCACCTTCATTTCATCCATCACCCATTCAAGTAAGTATATGTTACCAAATTTTCCCCGGACATCAACACACTCTTGTCCTTGATCGTATTTTTGGCAACAACCATAGCCACTTACAACCAAAAGGAGAGGTGATCAACCACACACACCCAAGAAGAAAAAATAACCCTCCTAAGGAGGAGGTCGAGGAGACACTTTCTCCAAGTATTTTCTCCAGTGATATTGTTTAATCTTCCGTTATGTAATAGATAAATATTCATGTTCTTTCAAATCTATTTACTCCATTGTTACAACTACAATTTTTTTGTTTTTGTTTTATGGTGTAAACAAGGTTCATAGAATGTGGATCTACTCTCAAAAGTGTAGCTTTTATTCTTTTTACTTGCATTTGTCTATTATCTAGCACAACCACTAGATCTAGATATTTTTCTAACCCTTGTTGTAGTTTTCTAACAACAAAGTTTCAAAGATCAACAATGATGTTTCAAACAATGAATGGATACCATCATAATTCATCAAATGAAGAGACTACATAATGATTAGTCAATGAGAAAACAATGATCAAGTCGACCTTGTCTCAAATGGATAATTAATATTCATGATTCCATGAGCTTTGACATTTTGGTTATCCCACTTGGCTCTCTTTATGGGAACCAAAGGTGGATTATTTGTTCCCAAAGCGATTTTGAATAGTCCCTTACCTTTTAAGAGGTCTTCCATATAGGAATTCGATGAGAAATAACTAGTACTAGTTAGGTAGATTACATTCATATCAACCATAATGAAGAGAATAAATCAAACGGCTATGAAAATAGAAACTGATTGCACCAATACAAAATGTGAAAAAATAACACACTTAAAAAAATGACATTAGAAAAAGATTCCAAAATCACCAAGTTGCACCCTTTTAGCAGTTATAAAAATGACGATTGGAAGGAGTTTTATGAGAAAACTAAAAAACAACAAGCACAAAATATGAAATATCTAAAAACCAATCTCTCTAATGTGTAGAGCATGAAAAAATGCACACTTCGTAAAAAGAGTTGAACCCAAAAAAAAAAATATGACAAAGTTATTGTTGTTTTAAAATGTCCTTCAAATATCAAAATGCCAACAAAGATGAGTCTTCCCACTGTTGACATGGGATAGAATGTGGTAGACTAATCACTAGGAATATTGGCATGGTAGGTTGATTGTGAAAGTGATGACATGGAATTGATGTGGTGGAATAAGGTGCATCTAACGTGGCAATTGATTGGGCACAAAATTGATGTGGCAGTTGACTAGGCATAAACATTGATGCAATAGTAAACGTCACAATCTTGTGAGGTAAATTTGTTGATGTGGAAATGACGTGTGGAAATATGATGTGCCATTTGCATGGAAGTATGGTTCGTGGCTTGAAGGACACTTGATAGTCTCATGTTTACTCGATATAGCTGGAAGATGATGTGGCAAGATCAACACTCCTTTGTTTCATAGTAAGGGAATTACCTTCAATGTAGGGTGGTCTTTTGATAGTGGATTGATTGATGATTATGACCATGTGGGCTAGGCGATGGTATTTCCATGAGCTATTCATAGTCAAGGAGATGCCTCCCTTGTAGAAATGGGTCCGAACTATTTTAATGGAGAGAATCTCCCAACATAATGATTCCCACACGGTCTGGGCACATGCCCTAAGTCAACAACTTTGGGTTGGAGAGGAAGATGGAAAAAGGAATCCCATAGACCATTGTAAGTAGTGCTCAATGAATAATTTATGGGGCATGAGGATAAGGGTGGGAGGATCTTGTAGAATATATGACAAGGTTGAGCAACACAATCAAGGGCACAAAAATAGAGTGGTTGAGGTCAAGATAAAAGGGCCAATGAAAAAGCACTATAAAATTGCCTCAGGGCCTATGAAACAGAACAAAGGCCTATGATAAAAGAATGTCACACTGGAAAACCATAAAAGCCATGCTAACAAAACAAACACACTGAGATATCAAAAAAACTAGGAAGCACTGGATATAATGGTGCTAATCCCTCACACATAGATGAAACAAAGCTCGAAAGGGGATAACCAACCACAAACAAGAGCCATGGGGCTTGATCAATGGTTCTGATATTTGATGCGATGATGAATTTTTTCAATGAGAAAGATTAATCTAGTGAAAAAACACTCGAAGAAATCAAAGAGGCTCTAGAAAAACAAAGAATGTTGCTAAAAATATTCAAAAACAAATTTTATGAAACAAAAATTTATTTACTTTTTTTTAACAAATGACCAGGGATTAGTGGGAGGAAGACTTCATATATCTAGCATACAAAGTTGCTTTTAAGTGAAATTAATGGCATACCTAGCTCAAATTAGTGTTCCATATATAAAGGAACAACCAATTGTTTCTAAAAAAATGTATAGATTTGGTGGAAATAGAACCAAAAACTTGGAGCTTCAAGAGTATAACAATAGATTTGCAAGTCTAATTTTAGAAATGAAAGAAATAATCTAAATCTCTTCAAAATATCAAGAGAGATTATAGGCCTAACCATGAAAACAATGAATAAACAAGGCTCTCCATAATTATTGTAATATACTTCAATCTTTGAAAACAAGGGAGTTAAACTCACAATCATTCTAACAACATACTAGAACCACATGTGGACAACCTTAGGAATAAACACCATAGAGAAATAACTCACACAAATCAAATATCAATACATTGAAACATCCACATAGCAACAAAAAGGTTGTAATACTACTCAAGAAAGCCTACATCCATTGCAATATTTTGTATCATATGATGTCACAAACAATTGTAAGATTATTTTCTCTTATTCATTTACTTCTTCATTGGATGATGAATCTTGGGTTTCATGATCCTGTGATGTAACATACCCAGCCCCCCATTGGCCTGGCACACTACTGCAAAACTCACTTTTGAACGAATTTCGAATTCTAATAATAATTAATTCGAAAAGAAGCATGAAAGATTGCAATAACCTCACATACAATACTCAAGATTCATGATAAACCATCCAATAAAGGAACAATGTGCCATGCATAGCAATAACAAGCAAGCATGCACATTATAAATATAAATCTCAGAGATAATAATAATACACAGCGGAATATAAATATACAGAAAACACAGAGAGCACTTATATTTAATTAAATCATCACCAATTAGTTGTAGACCAAGGGCATTCCTCCCAACCATAGACATTGTTGTTCCACTTATCAACAAAAGGTCACCCCCAAACCAGGGCTATGAATCCACAAGGACAGGTCCTAGGCCAAATCTAAAACACATAGGATTTGGCTAATTAGCTCTTAGTTTTTCCCAACCACACAACAATCCTAATTTCTAGCTCTCTTTCCCCTTCATCCTTCACAACCCAAAGAAGTGAACCCATTTCTCTGCCATGAAGTCCCTCAGGTTGTTTTATTTCTCTCCAAGGCTCCAGTGCTACTAGTCAGGAAATATCCATGCTAGAAACTCCAAGAATTCTCAATTGTGACAGTTCTTTTAGAACTAGCATCAATCTCATGTCCATAGGCATCCATTCCAACCCGGAATGATCAGTAATTCCTCACAACCATCTCACAATGTCTCCTCCCAATCCAGACATCAAATTGGTGTATGAGACCCCCTCCGCCCAACGATTTAACTGGTAAAGTCTACAGAGGTATACATACCCTACCCCCTTATGGATTTGAACTTGTGACCTCTTAACAGGAGGCACATGTTCTTAACCATTAGGCCCACTCAGGTTCTTAACCATTATAATCATGTCACATGGTGTTTAATAATATTATTATTTATTCATATTGTAATATAATTATTTATATGCTAATTTCTTATTTTATTGTTTCGTTTAATCGTGAAAGAGATAACATTGGAAAATATTTATGTATTAACTTTTATTTAGAGGGCACATAGAACACTAAGCCCCCACCACGAGAATGAAGTTGTACCTTGTCCTCTTACTCTCAATGAGGAACAACAATTGAATGGATTGATTTCATAACTAAGCATTGTGATGTTTGGTTAATGAGATTGACATCCATGGAGAAAATTGTATTTGGTCTTCATTTAGTGAAAAGTAACATAGAAAATGATTGAAAACACATTGTCAACTATGCTCTCCAAATTTGGTTCCAATGAGAAATTGCTATCATTGAAAAATATTACTTTCTCTTAGGGAGGCCTTTTCTATGGTTGGAGAGGAGCTTCAGTATCACATGAATCATGCGAGTTATCACAAATGGAATCATCTCAGCATAGCAGATGTAGATGTTGAAGAGAATGGACATAGAGTCAGTTTGATTCAACAAGCCAAAGAATTTGATGGTTGGTATCAAATGGGAAGTGATTGATCTAAAAGAGGAATCCATGGTTGTAGAGTGAGTGGAGAGATTGAGTGGAATAAAAATGTGCTACTCACATGTGCAATATAGAATGTTGTTCAAAGAGAATTGGCTTTCCCTTTGTGAAAAAAGAATAAAAAACTCAGCAAGTGCTAAAAAATCACATGATCTAAAATGCATGTGTACAAGGAAGAAATAGAAAATATACTATCATATCATTTATGATCACTAAAAGCGCTAAAGTTAGAGAAGATTTAATTTGTGAACAATTTACCATTGTAAGAGAACATTAAATCAATGGACTTAGCATCTCATGAACTATTTCTTTTATCTATTCTCTTGACATATTTTGTACATAACAATTAGGTTATTGCTTCATAATTAATATAATGTAGTTGTCAATTGGGTTTAGTCTAAATAGTTGTGTGAAGGAGTGTTATCCTTCTCACCTAAGTTCTATTCTTGTAAGTGAGTGTTCAATAAATTTGAATCTATGATACTTGAATTATAAAATAGGAAATAGAAGAGAGTTTATAAGTTATAAGAAAAGATTTATAGGTGATGTCCAAAAAGAGGTTCTTCTACCCATTGTAAGCCGACATTGTGTTATTCATGGCCTTGGGGATCTTGAATACTTCAAATCTTATCTTGGAATGAAAACCCTTTGGAGGCATTGATTTAAATGACAACTTACGTAGTTAGAGCCAAAAAGTTCATTCAAGACCATGACATAAATTTTAGGATAAAAAGCACACATGGACAAAGGGTGAGATATAAACATCATAATGGCAAAGTTTTTGTTTTGAAACTGAGCCTTCTAAAGGTTGGCCACAATTGATATAGAGAGATTGTTCAGTATTGCCAAGCCCAAGTCATTTATCCACATTACTACATAGAGTGGGGGTTTTGAGATGAATTTTAAGACAATAAATGAATAAATTATTTGAAATGAAGAGCAATTTTTTTTTTAATGTCTCACATATTTTCTTTTTAAGTGTCATCTCTCTAAAAACAATATACAATGCAATTTTTTATTTATTTATAAAGATGATATCACTTTTGTCTCTACAAATAATATACAAAACTATACATAAAAAATGTTTAACCATTCAGAAAAATCAATATAAAAATGATTTTATTAAAAGTAAATTACAATATTATCGGTTAACTTATCATAAAGCATGATGAAATCGAACCACCAACCTCCTACTTGTAATGTAGATGTTGAACTAGCACCCTTTCTAGAATTATAATTTAGGGAAAATAATAACATACTATGATTGCTCATGCGACTGAATTGGGTAATATAAAAAGAGGTTCCCTATCCCAATCTCTAGCGGAAAGGAAACCATATGTGAAGCTTTGACAATCATTTGTTGAGGTAGAACATTATTCATAAGAAAAATATAAGAAACTAATGTGCAAAAGATGTAATTAAATATTTTTCTTATAGGGAGACATGAAATGATCATTGTAATTAAATGAGTATTGGGATTACATTGCAATCTCAATGTATTCAACATTAGGATTCACTACATTTTGTAAATGTAAATCATGCGTGTGTGTTAAAAATTATATTTTGAATATTGAATTAGTTATTGGGAACAAAAGTAATTTGTTAACTCTTTTGAAAATTTGTAAGGATAAAAATATAATTAAATGTAAATTGGACACATTAAATGACATTAATTATTTTAAAAATATTGTTAGAAAAACAACACAATTCTTTATGAATTGTTTTTTTACTACATACTAAAATTCAAAAGGCATACATAAGTTTCGAGGGCTTTAATTTAAAAAATATGTACAATATTAAATTTTTATTGTCGTGAGACACATTTTCATGGATTCAACCAATTGTACAATCCATCATCACAGCCTACCTAACAATGGAAAAGTATCTCCATGGACTTCGATTGCAAACAACCAAAAGTGGACACAACTATCTCTTTGTGGTGGTGGACGAAATTAATAATATGTGCATCCTAATGCATTGTAAAAGGACTATTAAATGACAAGAAACAATAAGCTTATTCTTTGAGAGAGCCTAGGTGCACTTTGGAATACCAAGTAAATTAATTTAAGATCAAGACATTGGGTTCCTTAATTCCTTTTAAATTACATTGTGGGAAAATATGGTACAAAACTGAAGAGATCTACCACTTTCCATCCACAAATGCATGGGCAAACAAAAACACTGAGCAAGACCTTACTCAACTTTTGAGGGGTTGTAATCACAAGCATTCAATGGCAATTTGATCGACATTTATCACTCTTATAATAGTGTAGTTTATACTTCCTCTAATAAGTATCTGTTTGAAACGTGTTTGGTATATTTTCTACTTTCACCTTTAGATGTTGTGCATGGGAAACACGAGAGAGATAAGAAAGGTGACGTAGAGAAGCATTCAAGGGTAAAAGACAATAAACAACAAGCTTATTCTTTGAGAGAGCCTAGGCACACTTTGGGATACCAAGTAAATTCATTTAATAT
Organism: Picea engelmannii; assembly: GCA_009831015.1. Classification (NCBI taxonomy): domain Eukaryota; kingdom Viridiplantae; phylum Streptophyta; class Pinopsida; order Pinales; family Pinaceae; genus Picea; species Picea engelmannii. Next base: position 3,501 of record ML815995.1, on the reverse strand, counting down.
TGTCACATTGGGTTCCTTGGTTCCTTTTAAATTACATTGTGGGCAAAGATGGATATCAATTTGACGAGATCTATCACATTCCATCCACAAATGCGTGGGAAAACAAAAATAGTGAGCAAGACCCTGTTGCAACCTTTGAGGGGTTAGAATCACAAGCATTCAATGACAATTGATCTACATTTATTACTCTTAGAATAGAGTAGTCGATACATTCTCTAGTAAGTCTCCTTTTGAAACTTGTTTGGGATATTTTCAAATTTCACCTTTAGATGTTGTGCATGGGAAACATGGAAGAGATAAAGAAAGATAACATATGAAAAACATTCAAGGATAATTTTTTTATAAATAAGACCACACAAATCTATTTGTAAATACAAGTGAAATTGAAGGAATCCCATGAAAAGTACAAGGTGAAGCATGATCAATACAAAATAGAGAAAACCTTCAAGATAAGAGATTGAGTCTAGTTAATTGGGTTTAACCTGAGTGATTTGTGTTGAGGGGTGTTTTCCCCACCCAGGTTCAATTCCCGCAAATGACATGTTAGGCTCTTAAATGAGTACACTATCGAAAAAAAATGACTTTCTACAAAATTTGGTTTACTCTGGGTACCATCCTCAAAATGAGGAAAAGTGCCCAATGAATTTCATTCTAAGAATGTTTCCCTCGAAAAAAAAAAATCAAATCTAATTACTTTTTAATAAAAAAATGTTATAAAAACCTTACTTTAAATATTCAAGGTATTAATGTGTCAACATTGCATTGTTGTTACAATGCTCTTTGCATGATTTAGCACGTGTCATGTTTATGGTGTATGGCCTCTCAACTTCCTCCTACTTTTAATAAAAGCTTGCAACTACAAGCAAAGGAGACCGCTCATTCATTTAATGGGAACAATAGAGTATTTGGGAGTTTATGGTTTAGTGGTCAACTAACATGTTTATTTGTAATTTCCCTACCTTATGTGATGTTTTTCTAATGATCGTTCTATGTTTGTTGATTCATTAATTGAAAGTGATTCTGGTGGAAACAACATACAACATTGATAGGAAATATTAGGGTGAAAACAACATACAACATTGATAAGAAATATTAATTATTTAATGATATCAAATCCTTTTTTGGTGGGTGGGGTTCATACTTTACACTATGTTTGTCTTCTGGAATGTTCATGTTGTTTGTCTTCTGGAATGTTTATGTTTTTTGGGGTTCATACTTTTCACTATGTTTGTATTTTATAATGTTAATGTTTGTATGCTTGTAAAAAAATTTAAAAAGGAAAAGTAAAATGCGAAATTTATGTGGTATATTGGTCAAAATAAAGAATTATTTAATTAATTTCAACTTTGTTGGACCACAATTCATGTGGTGTACTGGTCAAAATAAAGAATTATTTAATTAATTTCAACTTTGTTGGACCACATTGCATCTCTATTGGCTTATAGGCATCTGTCTTTCGAGGAAGAAAGTACCACACATCATCAATATTTCCTTTTTTGGGAGTGACTACATGAAAAGAAAAATTATCCACAATTTTGATGCATTTTCTGTTGCCCTTTACCCTGCATTGGTAAACACGCCATTTGAATAAATGATACGAAGGTCTAAAAAGTGTATCGGGTGTAGAGGATAAGCATTTTTCCACAATTTATGGTGTATCGGTAAACACATGATTCAAATAAATGTAACAAGTGTCAACATGGGGTGAGGTTAGGTTAAAATGTGAATGTGAAGGTCATAAGAAGTGTTAACATGGGTGGCGTGGGGTGGGTTGGGTTGGTTTGGTTTGAATTTTTTTTTTCTTAATAAAAGAATAGAGGATAAGGTTAAAATGTGCATGTTAGTGATTTGGGTTGGTTTGGTTAGAATTTTTTTTTTTCTTAATAAAATAATAGAGGATAAGGTTAAAATGTGCATGTTAGTGATTAATAAGCAACAATTTTATATATTTGAGGGGAGGGGGAGGGAGAGGGGTTAGAGGAGGATGAGGTGGTGATTTTAAGGTTAAAATGTGCAGGTTAGTGATTATTGAAGCAATAATTTTATATATTTAAGGAGTAGTAGTAGTAGTCACATCGTGATCAACCAAACATTATGTTAGTAGTAGACACCATTACCTTATGATTGCTTTCATTGACATAATGATCATGGTATTATGGAGGTTTATATGTTATTGTGGGTCATATATCTCAACCAATGTGTAATTAATTTTTTGTTTAGAGATGTATTTATATCGTAAATATGATTCCAAGATGCACATATTTTTAAGCGGATTTGACTTAGTAATGCAACCATATAGTGAAAGATGTAGTCTAAACGTTTTACAACTTTGACATTTTCTGACCACTCAAAATGAAGGGAAGAGAAGCTGGCATTTTTTATTTGAAATCGGTTAAGAATCATTTAGAATTGACGGAATTGCATATATTAATCATTAATATTGCAAAATCAGTGTATAGTAAAGGTATTTGACGACGTTGAATTAATTTTTGCATGAAAAAGAATGATTTAAACAATCCAATATTGCAACTTCAACGATTTTATGACCGAATTCTCATAATCACAAACTAGAAAAAATTCAAAATCGTAAAATGTTTAGCGTTTTTCTACAAAGAAATGCAACCATATAATTATATAACTATGAAAACGTTATACATATAAATATTTAAATATTTGGTTGGACCTTTTTATTTTTTCTTAATATTTTAAGAATTTTATATGTTTAAGAAAAAGAAATTGAAATTTTTCATCAAATAAAATTTTAAATAAACGTATGTTTTAAATTGTTGAAGATGTTAATTTTAAATTAAAAGGGGTATCAATTTTTTTGCGGATACTATCTAAGTTGAAAGTGTCTTTTGGTCCTCGAGTAAGACTTAAAACTATTTTTTATTGACTAAGAATTTGTCTTCTTTAGATTTAAGAAAACATATTAATAACCCAAAACTCCAATGTATCTAGCAAAAATGAAAGTTTTCTCTTGATTGTAAATCAAATCTAAACAATGAAGAAATATTTACTTAACATTTAAAAGAAAATAAAAATGACAAATTCACATTCATTTGAAAAGATTTAAAAAAAAATAATATGCTTGAAATGACCCTTGTGTTAATGGTTCAAAGATCCATAATTTCTAAACACTCCCCCTAAAAAGCTTATTTATACATTTTCACCTTGCTCTCTCTCATAAAGCCATTCTATTCAAAATCCTTCTAAAATGTTACTTGATATACCAACTATCATCAGTAAATGCTTTATGAGAATTTATGTCAAACTTATACATATGATTACTACAAACATGAATCATAAATTGAAAAGAACTCCCCCTAAAAAAAACTTATTTATACATTTTCACCTTTCTCTCTCATAGAGCCATTCTATTCAAAATCCTTCTAAAATGTTACTTGATATACCAACTATCATCACTAAATGCTTTATGAGAGTTTATGTCAAACTTATACATATGATTACTACAAACATGAATCATAAATTGAAAAGAAC
>ML815994.1:5999-21053 GCA_009831015.1 Picea engelmannii | reverse complement strand
ATATATATATATATATATATATATATTTTTAATATATATATATATAACGTGTCCTCCGAGTCCTGTTTCCGGGGGTCGCCGTGCCCGTGTCCGACACTCGTATTTCTGTGTCCTCCGTGTCCCGTGTCCACATGTCTGGTGACTTAGTTTATTACATGGACGTGTACAACTCTATGTATGGATAGTCTGCTCCAAGTCTTAGTTAGAGACCATCTAAACTGTTGCCTTCTGCAACCGTCATTGTAGCTCCCTCTCAGAGCTATTACCTGTGACCTGCCCGGAACAAGAAACAAGAACAACATCTTCATGGTAACCTCTATGGAGTTTACAAGATAACCTACCTGGAACAAAGTCAACAACCAAGAACATCTTCTAGAGGAGATCAATTTGTCTTGTAAACAAGTGCATTAACAATATGAGCGTTTATTGGAGTGTTAGTTGTACCAATAATATTCAAGTGTTACTAAACTAGCAATAGCAATAGCAACAACAATAATAAAATTCTAAAGACTGCTATTCTAGTTACAATACTTACTTAAACTTCAGCAATATAAATTATCAAACATGATATGCAATATAAAATATCTTCCCATAGCCTTTTTTGCTTCCATTATCGTTCGGTTCTTTCTTTCAGCGACCCCATTCTGTTGAGGATTGTAGGGAGTAGTGATTTCCCTCTTAATCCCAACTTCTCTACAGAATGCTTTGAAGTCATCTGATGTGAACTCTCCTCCATTATCCGCTAAGTGAAGTGGCTATCATTGGTCCACACACATCTGAATGCACGATGTCCAAAACTCCTTTGGCTTTGCTGTCACTGCTTGGGAACTGGCTCTTCCCGATGGTTGGTCTGTTCCATGTCTCAAACTGGAGGCTATCTAATATGTTGCCTTCTGCAACTGTCACTGTAGGTCCCTCTCAGAGCTGTCACTGGTGACCTGCTTTCGTGGTAACCTCCCTGGAACACATACATCTCCATGGTAACCTCCATGGATTTTGTAAGATAACTTGCCCTAGACAAGAGCAACAAGAGCAAAAGTATTTCCAATATAATAACATTTTCATAAGAACACATCGATGGTAACAAGAATAAGAGACAATTTCATGGTAATCATCATAGCATTACCAAGGTGACTTGTCTGGAAGCAAAACAAGAAGTATCTCCTAGAGGAGATGTTAGTTCATTTTGCAAACAAGTACAATAAGCATTTATATCAATAGTACTCACATGCTACCAAGTACTCATTGTACCTAGCAGTAATAGAACCTTTCAAAGATTGTTGTCACAACTATAGTGTTTACTTGTAATGTGGCAATTATCAAACTTGATATGTGCAAATTGGAAACTTATCAATTTAATTAATCAAACTTGGGACCTAGAGTCTTATCTCCAAGAATGAGTGTTGTTGCTTTTCTTCCGAGTTTCCTTCACTCAAGATGACAAGTATTCTCTCCAACCTGTCCCCTGTACTAAGACAATATGCTTTCTTGATAGAAATCCGAGTTAGAGAATATAATGCAAATAAACTCTAAAATCTCAACCTTAATCAATTTAATACTTTGACTAAAGTCAACTTATAACTTTAACTTTGACCAGAGGTTTGACTTCAACCTGTCTGACTCAAAAAATCAACCTTGATGTTTTTGCTGACCGAGGGCACCAGAAGGTGCGCTAGGCTAGGGCGCACTAGGACAACCAAGAATTAGGCCCAACACTTCACTAAAAGTGCCCAACGAATTTGGGTTAGGGTTTGTTGTTGCTGCAAAACCAAAAACCCTAGCGGGAACTACCGAAATAATGACTAGCAAGTTGATCTAGGGAAATTGCTACAACTGGTGCTGCAACTTCTTCTTCAATGAAGCCTTCACCTAGGATTTTACGAGGAAACCCTAATTTTCCAACTTTTGAATTTTGGAGATCAGATCCGGGGGAAAGATGCGCTCTCCTTAGGTGAGCTTCTTGGTGGATTTTGCAAGTGCTCAACGAGCTTGACAATAGGGGAAATTGGTGATCTTCCTGTGGTTAGACTGTTCTGAAGGAAACCAACTCTGATACCATGTTAAAATTTTGGTATGCTCGTTTAACCATAGACAATGTCACATCATTGTCACCCAACCATAGGCACTTACACATGCCACCCCCGAGCACAATAACCTTTTCTTAGATAGAATGATTTCGACAAGTCCACTTTAGAACCAACAGATAAACCCTAACCAAAAATACCACTGCAGCAGTAGCAACACAATACCAAGAGAATGAACCTCTACTACTAAAAGAAGCGTACCTTTACCAAGAGAAGCGCATAAGAGAGATACCAAAAAGACTGAGAATACTCCACGACAACTGCTGCACTACTCTCTCCAGACTTGCACCTTCTTTTGCTGTAGCTGCTGCTCCTTAGACTTGCGCACTAGGTGAGTGAGTACGTCCAAATGAGCTAGGGCACCTCCTTATTTTTACTAGCTTTTCTGGGGCCGACTTTTCCAGGTGGGGCCGACTTCTCTTTTTGGGGCTTTCTATTTCTTTATTATTGTTCTCCTTGGGCCGACTTCTCTTCTAGGGTAATTCCACATATGTTTAATGGTTCTCTTGCTTCAAGAATATTCTACTCTAAGTACAAAGGTTATACTGGAGGTTAATACCTCGCGCAGCTACCAAAACATCAACAACTTGAAAGTGCAAAACTAGAGCTAGTTTATCTTATGCATGCAAACTTAGATATTAAAGATTTAAAATGAAAATTTGATCTAAATGTTTGCATGCAACCAAGTAACCAAAAGAAAGTAGAGCTTCCTTTGAAAAAGAGAGAAGGAAGAATCTTGTAGCATTGGAACCCTTGGGCAATGGGGTTTTTAAATGAATTAAGGAGGGCTATGTCTTTAAATCCTTGAAGTTGTGGAAGAAACAACTGAGTTCCATCACCACTCCAAGCTATGAGAACCTGTAAGCTTTAAAATCTTGAAATAAAATTGTTAACAAAAATTGGTGTCACCTACAAAAGAGACTTCAAGAGTATATTAGTCAACCGAAACATGTATACAAATCAAAATCTCTAAATATAAATGAACAATAGGATTTAACAAGCTGGATAAAATCCTATCCTATAGAGTGATAACACTCCACAAAAGGCCAAATCAACAAATTTAAAGGAAGAAATTAGGCAGGTATTACCTCATAGATTAAGCACAAATGACATCAAGCATCCACACACATGTATAACACACCTTCTTGACCTCCAAAGTATCTTTATTCCAAATGAAAGTATTGCAATAGTATACAACCACATGTTAAATTTTAATGAAGATTTGTACCTTGGACAAGTGGTTCCTATGGGTTTTTAAACTTTTACCTAGGAATGTGGTCCACAACTTAAAAGTGGGTCTTTTTCATAAAGTCACTTTATAAGTGGTAAAGTGAACTTTAAATTAGAAAGTGAAAAGTGACTTAGGAACTTAAAGCACCAAGAGGGTTTTTATTTAAGTTGGGTGAGTGAAATTAAATAAAGTGAATATTAATGGAGCATTTAATTCTCACCGTTGATCTTGGGCAATGTGATCCCTTGGATCAAAAGGGAAACCTAAAAGTCACTTAGGGATTCTAAAGGAGGAAAAAGGCAAAATGAGAAGTCATTCTTTCTTGGAGAGATTGAGAGTTTGAGAGAGAGCAAGAGAAGGAGAAAGTTTCCATTTTCTGAAGAAGGGTTTGYAGCAAAGAAGTGGCACGATTTCCAAGGCAAAAGCTGGGCGCGGATTTCGAGGCAGCCAACAGGAGAAATAAATCCGTACGGTACGGATTTGGTACGACARCATTCAATTTTCTGAGCAGGCCGTACARCAGCACGATTTCCAAGGCGTTAGGCARCATTTAATGGTCCGTACAGAYCGTACGACCGCCGTACAGCAGCAGCATAAATTTGGGCACGTTTTTCAATAGTCCGTACAATCCGTACGGTACGGCTGTCTGTGCACAGATTTCGAGGTGGCTGAGTTTGGGTTTCTTCCAGTAAATTTCAAGCACGGAAATCGAGGGAAGAGATAAGTACTTGCTGTTGGTTTTATTTTTGCTGATATGTAATTTCAGAAATTGAAGAAATAAGAAGAACTCCTCTCTCTCACTGGTTTTCCCGACACTGGGGTTTTTCCAGGGTCAATTGACCAAATATCATTGTGTCATTAAATGTGTGCATGCTGTTATAATTTCTGAGTTTTAAGACAGCCATTGAAAAGATTATTTATTTCATGTGTTTCAGTCAAATTTCATTTTAAATATTTAATGCATATTAATGTTTGCAAATTTCATTAATATTGGGAAAGGGCATTAAACTTTTGGAGTGATAAGGTGTGATTGAAACCGGGATTGGGATAAATTGCAGAAGTGAGAAAACACTCAGAAAAATCAACACCACAAGCAAGACTCCCCAACTCCAACTAGCTTTACAAAGGAGGGGTGAGCTTGGTTAAATAGCAAACCTGGTGACAATCCCGAGGAGGAGGGCGCACCACATGGAGAGGGAGGGCGCACCACATGTGAGTGAAAGGTGAACAAATGGAGTGGAAAAGGTTGCCACCTCTCCAAGACTCCAACTACTTGCCATGTGTGAGAGTTTAGAAGAAGAGGGAGAGTGCCACCTATCAAGAGGTAGGCACCCTCCTCTAGAATGCGCCACATCTCCCAAGAGGGGCGCACCTCTCGAGGAGAGAATCCCCAAGACTAAAGTGGGCTGCCATATCACTCATATGAACTCCTAATTAAGTCATCCTTGAGTGCCACATACTCCTACTCAAGCTTAGTTAACAAGAGGCAAGTTTAAACATGTCTCCGACATGTTTCCTTAATAATAGGAATGCTGATTTTTCTAATTTTGTCTTTTAATTGACTTTTGTGAGTAAAAATAGTTTTAAGTAATTAAAAATCACTAATTTCACTCACAAAGTGGATACTTAGGTAAAGTGGGTATTTTGAGTGCAAAAACGAATACCCCCAAGGCATATAATGCCTCCTAGTACCACTTATTTAACTTAGGAATTACTTATAATTAAAATATCCCGATTTTGCGGGAAATTTTATTTTTGCAAAAATCATTAAAAAACCTAAGGGGGACTTAGCGCATTTCCATGAGACTTGAGGAGGATGATTAGCATGGTAATATACATTAGACACTAGACTTAGATGACCATGCTAAGGCCTAACCATCAGTACATACTCCAACTTTGGAGGAAATGAGTGAAAAAACTTGGAAATTATAACTCGCTTAAAAATTAATTGAAGTAAGAAATAATTACTAAGTAAAAAAAACACTCTAGAGTAATGCACTCATGATTAAGTCCTAGGAGGCTAAGCCTTTTACAAGTTCATCATGCTAACTTCATCTTATTACAATTCCCCACAAGTGGTATGGAAATGCGGTTATGAAGAAGAGGAAGAAGAAAGGGGCCATAATGGTTGGCTGGACTTGTGAACTCTGAATTTTGAACAAGTCTTTGTTCAAACTTTGGCGGCTCAACTGCAAGTCCATCCTGGTGCAACTTGGTGGGTAACAGGCCGTAGGTCCCTAATCCCAACAAGAGAATGCTTCACAAAACTTCGACGAACAAAGCATATGGAGGAGAGAGACTCATGTCTCCTCTCTAGGGTTTCACCAAGACAAAGTAACATGCAACAAGATAGTAATTATCACCTTAAAACATTAGTAATGACATAAAATTGCAGAAATTACTTATCCAAGTCGCTAGGCAAAGAAAAAGCCTAAAACCCTAGTTGTAGCAAGATACCATCTAAGAAAGCAAAGAGCATCTACAAAGATCATCCTCCAAGAGGTGTGCACTAGATCCAAGAGCTAGAAAAGAGTAGAGAGAACTTTTTATAGCTCTCCCACACAAGTGTGTGGAGAGAAGTGATGATCCAAATGAATGGAGTGCTAGCCTTATTTATAAGGGAAATCCTAGCGCTCCAATAGTCCAAAAAGTGAAAAGTCATGTCTACAAGTGGGGCTGACCCCTCGCATTTGCCTTTACAAATGATAAATTATGTCAAAACAATACAAAAATGTTCTCCTAGGTAACACGTGTGGTGACGTCATGCTCCAAGAGAGTGTGTGAAGGCTTTCCAAGGCTGGATGTCATCATCTCATGGTGCAATCATGGTGGGAGGTGCATCTCCTCATCTATGGTCATGTCACATCATCAATGGTACCCCAAGTGGTCATCAAGCCCCAATCATCATCAAACCCTAAAGTATAACATCATTGTCAAAAGGGGGCCAACGTCCAGTGTAGAGCACTACCTCCAAGGTGTAGAGGAGTGTATGTCATCTCTGCAAGGCATCAAACTGTACACCAGTGTAGTGTCCTCAATCCAATGAGCAATAATCCCTGGGATACACTGTCCATCATGTGGGCTTCTAGCCTATCTGTTTGCCACCATGATCAAATCTGTCAAAATCAAGTCCATCTATCCATTGTGCAAGATCCTGAAGATGTGAGAGCCACTGTTCGAATATGCCGAGTCACTGGGGACTCATTGCTCTGCATCACACGTGCCATATCTTGCAATAGAGGCAAAATGTCTTAGGTGAAAGCTTGAGGCATCCTTCAAAGAACCATGTTAGGAGCATCCAAATCAAAACAAAATATGAAATCAAGTAAAGACAATGTTCATAAGATATACCAGTCCTTGACTCATGTAAAGTAAATTGTTACTTAAGATATAAGCCACATGAACAATTCACATCAGTATCCCCTTCAAATCTCACAATAGCTTAGGACTTTATGTAAGTTGGCAAGTTTGTGAAATATCCCTGATCCAACTGATCTGGATATCTACTGCTGAACTACGGTTTTGCCACTGTAATTTGATACTCTGGGGGTTTCTGAATGCGTTTGAGTTAATGTGTGAACATGCTTGGTGATTTTCGCATGTGTGTTTCAATTCATTAAGTGTTTAGCAGTATAAGATAATGCATGCGAAATAAGGACAACACAGATCACTGATATATATAATGAGGAAAAAGCAGGAAATACAATAATAAGTTGGAAGCAGATATACTAATCGTCAGTTAGATCTCATAGATCGTCATTGGAATACAAATCAATTAACGAGAAATACCCGTAATCAGAAGAATGAATGCTAGTCTGCGCATGCACGGATAGATCGGCAAAAAACAGTCTGTCAGCTTACGGTAACTGCTGCAGAATCTGGAAAACTCGCCATGATGGCGATACCCGTCGGAATGAGCTGTAAACTGTCTTAGAAGAAGCTCCCTAGCCTCTAGGCTGATCCCGATGACTGTCGGATTGAAGATCCAACCTCTGAGGCTACGGATGTCACCCCCTAGGGGTTTGCGCACCTCCTGGGCTGTGGGAGTGTGCCCTAGTGATTCCACCGATGGAATCTGACGATGTATGGCTCAAAACGATCGTCCCAACCTCCTCTGTAATGGGTCGGAAGGGTTTCCTTGGATCTGCTCTGAAATGTCCCCTGGAGGCTGGAACCCCAAATGTACTTCCTCAATCGCTGCGCCCTAAATGACTGTTTTCTGCTTTTCGGAAGATTTCACCGTCGAAAACTGACAAAAGGTGGCTCAATAGGTGCGCCCTGGCTAGCTCTCTAATGGGTCAGAAGGAATCGGCCAAATACTGAACTGTCTCAAGTGGCCACACAAATCCTCTCTCTAACCCTTGCGCCTTCACTGGCTGAGTTGTGCAATCACTAAACTGGATACCTGTAATGCACGGTGAAATACCTGGATGGTATATTCGATAGGCTAGGGTGTGTATCTCAACACCGAAACTGATCAATGGTGGTGGTTTCCTCTAGAAATCTACAAAACAAGGGGGTCGATTTCCTCCTCCTCTACAAATATCTCAACATCAAATCATAACATAATTCTCAATTAGGTTGCTTTACCCTTCCTTTATAGCTTCCCGAAACCCTAATTCGTTGTTGACCTTTTGCCTCCAAGTGACTTTTACTTTATTTTATTATTCCTTGATTAAATCACTTAATTAATTAATCAATTAGCCATTTTACCTCTAAAAAGTGATTTATCCATCCTTATGGCTTCTTCGGCCACTGAAAGTCACTTCTCATCATCTTATCTTGTAATGCTCTTCCTCCCGAATCCGATGAGCTATTACACTAAGAGGTTTCTCCAAGTAATATGCCCATTATGACCTTCTTAGTGAATTTAATTAAGATATGACCCATAATAACTCAAAATTACGGAAATCGTTGGAATGAAACAGGACCAAAGCCAAGCTGTGTGGAATGGATCCTGATGATGAACAATGCAAGTTGGGCCCAATAAAACCCCTCAATATCGCTCGAACCCTCTGTCATCCCTATCTGGCTACTCTGGTAGGCATAACACTCTGTAATGTTGTAATGTTATAATGTCTCAAAATGGGGACATTACAGTCCTCCCTGCCGGAATATTGCTTGTCCTCAAGCAATAACTGAATCCAACTACATATGATACCGGGGTCCCATATCCACTTCTGTGACACAAGGTAGACTCCCCTCAAGATGTGGCCTCTCCAAGTGCTCACCATGCATGACACCCACATGCTCCTGATGAGTAGAATGATCAATGGCCAAAGAATCTCAGTCAACTCCCCGAGCAACCCCTCTACTCGAAACTCAACTCCATCAAACGTTGAACTACCAAGCACTCCAATCCCTGGATCCCATATCAGAATGTGAACTGCAATGCCTCGTGAAATATAGTCCTGTAACATATCAATACCATGAGTCTCCTGGACATAACACACGGTCTCAACCCGAAATGAGTCTGTCCTCCAAGACCATACCAACCTCAACACGACCTCCACCAACTCAACATGCTGCTACCATAGTGAGGTACTACAAAACCTCAACGAATCACCAACAAGTGACGTGCTCCCCCCAATACTGAAGCTCACTGGAAAGTCAAAGTGACTTCCCCTTGCAAAGATCCACCCGTCTCCATCAGTCAATGAAATGCCCAGCTCTGTAACCCCGGGGTTTGATGCTAGCCTCTGAGAGGGACCATCACGCGGACGCTGCACTACTCTAATCATGACTGTCAACTCAAAGTATAGATACTGAATCCCCCACTCCTGGATCCTCATGCTGAAATACCTGTGAATATTGGGCCTGCTGTCAAGAAGTTGAACCTGTAAAGGTATCTCTGTGGAATCTGTTGATTTTTCAATAAGCTAGGTTAAGCATGTAGTTCATTCCATTTTTTCATTTTTCTTAACCATAAACAATAATGTTGCAACAACCAAGATCACAAGAAGAAACACCATGCACAAGAACACAAGAAGTATCCTGGGAAACCCTTCTCAACAAGGGAAGAAAACCCAGCCAAATCCTTTGCCATATTCTTCAAGAGAAAGACCTTCACCACCAATAATACCTAGCACACAAGAGGGTGCTCAAACCCTAGAAGACTAGCGTCCAAGAGAGGTGCACACTTTTCCCAAGAAGATGTACTTGCTGAAATTTCCAAACTTGTGTGAAAGATATGATTCCTCAATGGGGAATTTACCTTTACTTATACTAACCTGAACCTGTCAACAAAAGTGTCTATTGGCACAACAGGGACGACCTCACTAGCTTATAATATAATTAATATTAACCAGATTAATTATCTTTTACATTAATTACCAGTCACATTAAGGTGGGGCCGACCTGTACCCTTTACATTACAATTAGGGTTACATGCAGGTTTGACTCTTGAACAATATAGCAAGGGATCTAATACACCCACTAGTGCTCATCCACTAGGGGCACATCCATAGGGATGTTCATATCTCTGGCTCACTGCATTACACAGAAGAACCACTTCTTCACTAGTGCTCGACCACTAGGATCACGTTCACCTATGCTCGTCCACAGGCACGTCCACTCAATAGATCTTCTTTCCCACTGCATTACACAGGAGAGTCATCTGGAGTTTCTCGACAACTCTTCTGCTCAGAGGAGGCTAATACATCATCTTCATTTCTTTCTCATGACGATGCACCCAACACTTTGGGATTTCACACGTTCACCTTGTGCTCAGCCACAGGCACGTCCAACTCTGGAGATCACTTTTTTCATTGTGTTAATCTGGAGTTCTTCTCAACTCTCTGTATGGAGCAGGTCATCTCTATGTTCCAACTCTGTCTTAGATAGGAACCACACACCCTTCTCAGGGGCTTTCTCTTAGGTTTGTAAGCTGGAGAATGTCTCACATAGCTGCAATAATCCACATCTCACAGGTTTGTAAGCTGGAGAATGTCTCACATAGCTGCAATCATCAACATAATCAACATCTACCCAACCACCTCCATACTCGATCATGAGTATCAATAGGGAGAACCTGTCTCGCCACATAGAACAAGTCCCTGCAAGCCCTCTCAAAACCATCCAAGAGTGAAGTATGTTGCTCTTTGGCGCAACCTGGGCCATCATAAGATGAAACAACCCACTAACCAAATGGACTCCCGGATCCCATGGAAAAATTGGAAGTTCATCACTTCCAATCCCCACTAACTGCGAATGGGTCATATTGATAACTGTCGGAAGCCCTCCATCCTCATCCCAATGAGAACCTGAATCTGTGTCACCCTCTGAGATATTTGCTATCCCATGGCCTAAGATGCTCACCATCACGCCCAAGGTCTCAACTGTCTGTCTCTGATGATCCACCCCTATCCTGCTGTATGCAATAAAGACACTCCTGTCAGGTGGTCTCGACCTACCAACTCTCCATGTCCCCTGCCACTATCTATCTCCCCCTATGCTGCTGTCAATGATGAAAGTATCGGGAAAAGCTAACAAAAACATCTTGTAACCGAACTGTAGGACTGGAAAGTATCATATGCTTTGGTCAATCCCTAGGGTTGGACCAAAAACTCATCCACTAGCACCCATGGTGAATAATCGTCTAAACTCCAACTATCGGATACAACAATAGATAACTCCACAAACTGTTGGTCAATCACTCTCCCTCCATCATCACTCAGATAGATGCTGCTACTGTGAAGGTGATCTCCCAGAACTATGTGCTGCTGCAAGGGAGAGGAATCTCCATGCTCCACTAAGTGTGTCTCCTCCCTGCAATCCAATGCGTCCTAATGAATCCTACTGTACATCTCTCTCATCATCATATGTCCAAGGTGTATTGTCGGATCAACCTCTGTGTAAATATCAACCAATCCTGGAACACAAATGAAAGTGTCCTCGTAATTGCCCCTGGCTCTGGAATCCTCATGTGTATGTGTATGGCCGATTGTCTCAGAACTACCCATGAATGGTGGCCCCTGTGACACTTGGACATCCTCCAGCAATGTAACTGAGGAACATATCTGACTCTCTGCCGAGATAGATATAGTGTATCTCTGACCAGTCTCCTCAAGGAGCTCATCTAATCTGGACTCTGATTCTTGAAGGGTTGTCTGTGTGCTTTCCAAGAATCCTCATGTGCTCACCAACTCATGAATGAGTCAGTCCACCTCAACCTCCTGCTCCCTCAGTGCCTTGTGATACATCTCGCCAATCTCCAATAGGTAATCCCTATCCATCAATAACTGCTGGTAATCGGCCCTCATCACAGTCCCTCTCTCCATGAGTGTATGGAAGTCATCAATGGCAAGTCCCCCATTTGAACTATCATGTGCCATCGAGGCCCTCCAACAATAACCTTCCACCAATGCATGTGTATCATCAATGCATCTAGTGGCTGCCATGATCATGTCCTCACTGACTCTCAATTGTCCTGTCAACTGTCGTGATCCCTGATCACAACCTTGTTGAGGTGCAACCTCATGCCTCTCACTGCTAGTGTCAAAAATGGAATCCTCAACAACACACTCCTCAAAAGATAAGGTACATAATTGCCCACTGTCCACTGTGCTACTGAGTCCTTCTGTATGCCATTGCACGCCATCACCAACTGTGATCCCCATCTGAATCGCACTGTATCCTGTATGGACAGATGTATCCTCTTGTGCACTCACTCTACTAATATCATTTGCGCTTGGATCCCATATAGATGTGTCCTGACACGTGTTATGGTCATCCCGACCAATAAGGAGTGCATCCTCATCATTGTAGATCGATCTTGGGAGTAAGTGTCCCAACAATCTGTCAGTCTCCACAACCTGGTCCATCAATGGAATCTCCAAGAGTGGTGACTCACTCTCCTCATATTGATAGGTATGTATAAGGTCAACTAACTCCAATCCATACCTCTCCTCCTGGGTCTGCAGGTCCATATGTCCCTTGTGTACAATCCCCACACAAGGCTCCTCTACCATATCAAGAATGCCACTAATATCCTCATGTGTCGTGGTTATCATAGGTGACTGAGAAGATGAAAAATGTGGATTGCTCATCATAGGAAGCTCATCAGCCTCCATACATGACTTCTTGGAAGCCACGTCTACACCCAAGGGTTGGTCATCCAACCACCTAATCTCATCACGTCCAAGTGCCAACACATATGAATCCTCACAAGTGTCATCACTATGCTGAAGTGTTGAAGTCTCAACACTGCCTGGTAGGGAAGATGAAGAACATGCGCTATCATCCTGTCCATCCAACTATCCCTCAGATGCGCAGGGGTCACTAGCCTCATCTAACTGCTCTAAATAGGCCTCTGTGGTTGCATTCTCATGCACTTCCTCATCCTCACTGTCATAGTGTATCTCAACAATGTGCACCTTCCCCTTCTTTTCCTCTGATAGTGGGGTTCATACCACTCAGGATGTTTGATGGTGTAAAAATCCTTGAATGACATGTTTGCATGAAATTCCGTACCAAGCTCCTGTTACTGTCTCAAACAATTTGCAAACTCCTCATCATGTCTTTTTTGTCCTGTTTGTTGCCTCTTTGAACCACTAGCTCCATTAATCCTTGTATTGTTTTGAAGGCTTGCCATAGCCTGCCGCAACTATTGTCGCCCCTGTGCAAGCATATTACGAATATTCCTCACTCTGTCCTCCACATCTGATCTAAAATTTCCTCCCTACTACTGCATCTAGAGGTATAAGTGCATGTTATCACTGCTGAATTTTAGTGGACATAATCTGACATATCTCCTCACTGATTTTCCCCATAGGCTGGCAGGAAAACCAACTCTGATACCACTGAAATATCCCTGATCTAGCTGATTTGGATATCTACTGCTGAACTACGGTTTTGCCACTGTAATCTGATACTCTGGGGGTTTCTGAATGCGTTTGAGTTAATGTGTGAACATGCTTGGTGATTTTCGCATGTTTGTTTCAATTCATTAAGTGTTTGGCAGTGTAAGATAATGTATGCGAAATAAGGACAACACAGATCACTGATATATATAATGAAGAAAAAGTAGGAAATATAATAATAAGTTGGAAGCAGATATACTAATCGTCAGTTAGATCTCATGGATCGTCATTGGAATACAAATCAACTAACAAGAAATACTCGTGATCAGAAGAATGAATGCTGGTTTGCGTATGCACGGATAGATCGACAAAAAGCAATCTGGCAGCTCACGGTAATTGCTGCAGAATCTGGAAAACTCGCCCTGATGGCGATACCCGTCGGAATGAGCTGGAAACTGTCTCAAAAGAAGCGCCCTGGCCTCTAGGCTGATCTTGATGACTGTTGGACTGAAGATTCGACCTCTGAAGCTCCGGATGCCACCCCCTTGGGGTTTCACACCTCCTGGGCTATGGGAGTGCGCCCTAGTGATTCCACCGGCGGAATCTGACGATGTATGGCTCAAAATGATCGTCCTGGCCTCCTCTATAATGGGTCAGAAGGCTTTCCTCGGATCTGCTCCGGAATGTTCCTTTGAACCCCAAATGTACGCTCAAGAGCTGCGCCCTAAATGACTGTTTTCTGCTTTTCGGAAGATTCCACCGTCGGAAACTGACGACAGGTGGCTCAATAGGTGTGCCCTGGCTAGCTCTCTAATGGGTCGGAAGGAATCGACCAAATACTGAACTGTCTCAAGCGGCCACACAAACCCTCTCTCTAACCCTTGCGCCCTCACTGGCCGAGCTGCACAATCACTGAACTGGATACCTGTAATGCACGGTGAAATACCTGGATGGTATCTCCGATAGGCCAGGGTGTGTCTCTCAACACCGAAACTGATCAATGGTGGTGGTTTCCTCTAGAAATCCACAAAACAACAAGGGGGTCGATTTCCTCCTCCTTTGCAAATATCCCAAAATCAAATCATAACATAATTCCCAATTAGGTTGCTTTACCCTTCCTTTATAGCTTCCCGAAACCCTAATTCGTTGTTGACCGTTTCCCTCCAAGTGACTTAGTTTATTTTATTTCTCCTTGATTAAGTCACTTAATTAATTAATTAATTAA
Source organism: Picea engelmannii (assembly GCA_009831015.1). Classification (NCBI taxonomy): domain Eukaryota; kingdom Viridiplantae; phylum Streptophyta; class Pinopsida; order Pinales; family Pinaceae; genus Picea; species Picea engelmannii. Next base: position 6,713 of record ML815994.1, on the reverse strand, counting down.
CCATTTTACCTCTAAAAAGTGATTTATCCATCCTTATGGCTTCTTTGACCACTGAAAGTCACTTCTCATCATTTTATCTTGTAATGCTCTTTCTCCCGAATTCGATGAGCTATTACACTAAGAGGTTTATCCAAGTAATATGCCCATTATGACCTTAGTGAATTTAATTAAGATATGACCCATAATAACTCAAAATTATGGAAATCGTCGGAATGCAATGGAGCCAAAGCCAAGCCATGTGGAATCGATCCTGATGATGAACGATGCAAGTCGGGCCTGTTATCCCCGATATCTAGGGATAACTAGGAGATCATGTCTCGAGGCCCACATGGTCCTAGACATGGAGTACGAGAGCAGATTGACTTGAGCATGGCCCTTGAGGGCCCTGTTATCGCACGGTTTGTAGGATAGTTCCAAGGGCTTGAGTCAGGGCTTGAAACCGGCGTAACAGGAGCTTCCCCACCCACTGTCACCTCGATGGGGGGCTCTTTCTATTTAGGAGGGCAAGTCCAAGGGAGACGTCCCTAAGGCAATCTGGGTAAATGAAAGGCTAAGGATAAAAGGATAAGTGAAGGATACCCCTTTCACAGATTGTTGCCCAAGAAAAGATAGTCACAAAGATATAACCACTGCTGATGCACCTGTTTGCGAGACAAAACAAAGACAACTAGAATATATGCTTGCAGTGGGTTAGTACTTCATAAAACCAATGAC
>ML815993.1:77806-100237 GCA_009831015.1 Picea engelmannii | reverse complement strand
CAAATTCTCCTTCATATAACTCAATAACATCATATAACCACTAACATTGCTAGTTAGGATTAACATCAACCTTTTTAAATTTCAAATGCATATAATATAGTATAGCATAGTTTAGTTCCTCTTTCTTGGATTTTTTCATATTGTTTTTATCTCTTGTTATGACTAACATGTGTCTTATGCAGGTGTAACATGTAGTAAATCATGGCACCAATATCATTGTAATAATAGTTAACATAAGCCATCATGACATGGAATTTAGAGTCTAGAGCAACATAACCAACACATAACATGCATTATCCATCTGCCATTTGTCGCAAATAGAACCAGTATTTTATCATCAATCATGTATAACTTTGTAAGCATCATTGAACAACAGCATGAAATGTATAACCAAGCTATCTATGATCTTCCAATCTACAAGGGGGTCCCAACTACTAGTATTATATATATCATTAGCTTATAAATAATAGGTTTTAGCAATACTTTGTAGGCGAAATCCTCTTTGCGATTTTTATCGTCAACAATCTATTTTCTCCAGACGATGATTGAAATGAATAGTTGGAAGGGATAATATAACCCTCCACAAATATTTCTTTAATGCACATTAATGGGATATCTCCTCGATCATTTATCTCATTCATGACAATCTTTATGATTCCTGCATGACGAGTTGTTAGCATTAAAGATTACTAATTGCATATTTAGAAAGAAGTATGAAGGTAGCAGGGGAGGGGAAGAGAAAATAAGGAATGGCTAATTATCAAAAGTGGTCGGTCAAGCTTCAAAATAGGGTTACAATGTATAACCAAGAGAGGTGAGGGCACGACAATCAAATTGTATGTCTCAGAAGTTTTGAGTGCAAAACGCGTAACACAGAAGAGGGCATCATGGGGCAGTCCAGTGGTCAATTTATATATCGCGGAACTCTAGGTACTATTTGCAGGTCACGAAACATTGGAAACACAATCGTGAGCTAGCCTATCCGGGAACCTGCAATCGAAAAAGTGGCTAAGTATGGAATAGGTAAATGGTAGGTCGGACTCATTTTCGCTAATATATTGAAATTTGTAATAGATATCCCATTACCTGGCAAGATTTTTTTTGCATGTTTCTGGACAAGTTGTGTAGTGATAGTCAATGTGGTTGTCTCCTCGAGCCTTTTTTCTTATTAATGATGATCTTTATGGTTGTTGCATGATGAACTATTAGCATTAAACCTTAGTTGTTACATACTTGGAAAGAAGTGTGAAGATGGCAGGCATAGGAAACAATGACTAGGAATTTTAGATTTCGTGAACCTGCCAACCCGAGGATCCGCGAAAGAGATTCCAAGATATTGCCAAGTATGGAAAGCGGTCGGACGAGATTCAAACTAGGGTGACAAGGGTTCCCCAGGAGACGTGATGCCCCGACGGTCAAATTGTATGTCTCAGAACTTTTGAGGGAAAAATGTATAACACAGAAGAGTGGATGATGTGGGAGTTCGGCAATCAATTTGTATATCGCAGAGGTTTGGGAGATCTCCTCGAGACTTTTTCTCATTAATGGAAATCTTTACAGTTCCTGCATGATGACCTGCTAGCATTAAAGATTACTAATTGCATATTTAGAAAGAAGTATGAAGGTAGCAAGGACGAGGAAGAGCAATTAAGGAATGGCTAATTATCGAAAGCTGTCGGTCGGGATTCAAAATAGGGTTACAAGGTATAACCAACAGAGGTGAGGGCCCGACGGTCAAATTGCATGTCTTGGAAGTCTTGAGTGAAAAATGCATAACACGAAAGAGGGCATGATGGGGCAGTCCAACGATCAATTTGTATATCGCGGAACTTCAAGTTCTGTTTGCAAGTCGCGAAACATTGGAAGTGCAATCTTGAGCCCGCCTGTCCGGGAACCCGCAATCGAAAAAGTGGCCAAGTATGGAATAGGGAAACGATAGGTCAGAGTCGTTTTTGCTAATATATTGAAATTTGTAATAGATATCCCATTACCTAGCAAGATCTTTTCTGCATGTTTCTGGGCAAGTTGTGTAGGGATAGTCAATGTGACTATCTCCTTGAGCCTTTTGCTTATTAATGAAGATATTTACGGTTGTTTCATGATGAATTGTTAGCATTAAATCTTAGTTGTTGAATATTTGGAAATAAGTGCGAAGGTGGCAAGCACAGGAAATAGTGACTAGGAATTGGAGATTTCATGAACCCGCCAACTCGAGGATCCGCGAAAGAGATTCCAAGAAATGGCCAAGTATGGAAAGTGGTCGGACGGGCTTCAAAATAGGGTGACAAGGGTTCCCTAGGAGACGTGAGGCCCCAACGGTCAAATTGTATGGCTCGGAACTTTTGAGTGAAAAATGTGTAACACGGAAGAGGGGATCATGTTGGAGTCCAACAGTCAATTTGTATATCGCGGAGGTTCGGGTGATGTTTGTAGGTCACAGAACAATGGAAGTGCAATCTAGAGCCCGCTTTATCGAGAATCGGTGATCGAAAAAGTGGCTACGTATGGAATGGGGAAGCGGTCGGTTGGAGCCGTGATATAAAAACATGAGTAGAAATGTGAACCCGTGAGTCCGCCAACCCATGCAATTAGACATTCTCGTAAAAACGATTAAGTAACCAGAAAGAGAAAGTAGAGGGGAAAAAGAAAGGGGAATTCGGTTAAGTATAGAAGAGGGAAAAGAAGGGGATAAAAGAGAGTGGGAAAATAGAAAAGCGGAGGGCAATTTTTGTAAGCGGAAATTGGTCTCAAACAAGCACCATTGTTGCAAAATCATTATTTTCTAGTCCAATGTTTTATCCACATACTCGTTTTATATTGTGATTGTATTGTTAAAAAGGGTGTGAGCAAATGCAAATATAAACTATAACTTGATTTTTGGCTATAACTATGTATAGTTGATTTACATGTGCTATTGATGTTTGGATTTTGCAGATAACAGTGGGTTAGGATAAGTTTGCATTCTTACTGTGATAAGGCCTTTAAAAAAGTAGAATAAGTAACAAGTTTTTCCAAATCAATTCTCACACACACAAAAAATTATCTGATCCCAAAATATTCATCTTTGTTGATTCGATAATAGGGAGGTCGATTTCGTAGATTGTGTTATTGGTCATTTCAAGCGACTAGGGTGTGTCATCCAATGCTTTGTTGAAGATTTGTTTTTATTGCAACCTGTGGGAGTATTGTGTTTTTTGATACATTGTTCAATGCCTTGGAATATTATTTTAAGTATTAAACTTCATGCATGATGAGTTGTTAGCATTAAAGCTTAATAATTGCATATCTAGAAATGAACTTATTGTACTATCAACTTGACCGTAAGTATAACAATGACAAACTTGAATTTTAATATTGTGGTTGATTTCATGGCCCCATTTGACTTCAGCTAGCACATATCACTTTTTTTTTTTCAGAATATTTGCGAAGAAGAAATTTGGTAATTTCATTAATAAAGTAAAAGTGCTAAAATAGAGGCCAGAGTAAGGACAACCAATAAAACAAAACTTTTTGGGCGGGGCTCCAACTCCGGCATCGTGAATTAGTGTTGCTATGTTCTATCTACATTACGAATGGAATTGAATGTTGATTTTAAATTGTGTGAAATTCATTTATGTTTCAATAGAAGCCTCATGAAATCCACATAATGCATTGTCATATAATTGTTCAATGGTCCAAATTTGATCAAATTACATGAGCCAATACAATATTCAATATTGTGGTTGATTTCATAGCCCCATTTGACTTCAACTAGCACATATTATTTTTTTTTTCAAAATATTTGCGAAGAAGAAATTTGGTAATTTCATTAATAAAGTAAAAGTGCTAAAATAGAGGCCAGAGTAAGGACAACCAATAAAACGAAACTTCTTGGGCAGGGCCCCAACTCCGGCATCATCAACTAGTGTTGTTATATTCTATCTACAATACGAATGGAATTGAATGTTGGTTGTTGACAAAATGCATTGTCATATAACTGTTGAATGGCCCATATTTGATCAAATTACCTGAGCCAATACAATATTTAAGAATTACGAGACTATTGAACCATGCAAATGAGAAGAGGTGTTAAATCTAGCAAAGAAGCAACAACCAAGATTCCAAGGCAATTTTTTAATAGTAAATCTATAAAAAAATAGTGGGTACTATATATTTACCCATAGACACCGCACTAAGTTCTTTGCATCGAAGCATTGAACATATTTTCCATAAATACATGTGGAGGAGTTACAGGGGAAAAAAATGTATACAATTATCTGTTGTTCATCTACTGTGACAACATGTAGGACACATCGATAAGCTCTTGAACATGCATATCAAAACTGATTATCATTCTTTTTTAGGAATTCCTTGCAATCTTCTCCTCCGAAGGTCAATGTTGGTTGCGGCAATCTAAACATCTCGCGGAAAACCTAAGGTGACAAAGAAACAGGAGTGGTTCAGCAGTGGAATAATTCTTTGGGTTGAAACAGGTTTCTCGGCGCACCAAGAGACCACCTCCTTACAGTCAAAGACTTCATAGACACAGCCTGCACGAGGAATTCCAGAGGTCCAAATTACTTCATTCTGGGTGGAAGGGGACCAAGAGACCACATCCTTACAGGAAAAGAATTCAGGGGCACAGGCTGCACGAGCAATTCCAGAGGTCTAAATTACTTGGTTCTGTGCGGAAGGGGATGAGTAGAAGGAATATGCCTTGTTCCACTAGGAGTTCTAGTCCTCAGCCCCTAAGATGTTAATTGTATCTCCAGAGAACGGAAGAGTGGTCCACAAATTGAATAATTTTTTGGCTTCAAATATATCTCTCGATGCACCAAGAGATCATCTCCTTATAGTCAAAGACTTTAGGGACACAACCTGCAGCAGGGACAAATCCAAACCCAATACAAAACCCTAAAAATGGAAGGAAAGGATACATATCTAAGGGAGAGGACTGCCATCTGAGTCGATAGACTCAAATTCTTGAGTTGCGAAGTGGCTATTGCATTTAGCGTCAATTTCTTTTCTAAAATCGCTTCCTTTGGTCTTGTTAGGGCCGCCGTCACGGATCTGGGAAGTGCCCCCATTATGATGGATTTCAATTTGGGTGAAACATATCTAGAAAGAAGTGCCAAGGTGGTAGGGATGGCGAAGAGCGATTAAGCATTGGAAATTTCATGAAATCGCCAACCCGAACACCCACGAAAGAGATTGCAAGAAATGGCCAAGTATGGAAAGCAGTTGGTCGAGCTTCAAAACAGGGTCACAAGTTATACTCAGGAGATGTGAGGGCATGATGGTCAAATTGTATATCTCAAAAATTTTGAATGCAAAATGTGTAACATGAAAGAGGGCATGATGACGGACTTCGGCAGACAATTTGTATATCGCGGAACTCCGGATGTTGTTTGTAGGTCGCAGAAAAATGGAAGCGCAATGTTGAGTAGGGCTACCCAGGAACCGGCAATGGAAAACGTGGCCAAGTATGGAATGGGAAAGCGGTCGGTTGGATTCATGATATAAAAGCATGAGACATATTCGGAAAAATGACTAAGTAACCTGAAAGGGAAAGTAGAGGAGAAAAAGAAAGGGAAATTTGGTTGTCAATTTGTATATCAAGGAAGTCCAGGTGCTGCTTGCAGGGGGCGTAATAATGGAAGCGCAATGTTGAGCCTACTTGGTCAGGAACCCGCGATTGAAAAAGTAGTTGAGTATGGAACTGGGAAGCGGTCGGTCGGACTCGTGATATGAAAGCATCAGTGGAAATCTGAACACGTGTCACATACATGCTCGAAGGGGATGGAGTATGAAATAGGGTTAAGCATCAGTGGAAATTCAGTTAAGTATAGAAGACGAAAAAAAAATAATAATAGAGAGTGGGAAAATACAAAAGGGGAAGGCAATTTTAGGAAGTGGAAAGTCTCAACAAAGGCCCATTGTTGCCAAATCATCATTTTCTAGTCCAATATTTTATCCACGTACTTGTTTTGTGTGTTTGATTTACTATCACAATTGGCATACCTTTTCGAAGATTGTACTTCAACTTCCTCTGTTGTGGCATATACAATTTCATCCTCTTGTCCAACTAATTTGTTTCTTTAAATGTAGTACTACATAAAATGCAATGGACATGAAGGTAAGTTGATACATAGAAAGAAATGTAAAAAAATAAATATAGTTCTATTTATTTCAATGTAGCAACACACAAAAAATAGTTGACATGAAGATAAGTTATTATGTAGGAAGACATGGAATTGTGTTGCACCATACCTACTAAATTTGCAAATTCCTAAATCATGGAATTGTGCAACACAATTGAATAGGAATTATGTTGCACCATACATCGTTTTTTTCATGTGAAATACACGGGTTCAATTCTCGTACGGGATATGTAGGTACTCATTCCCGAGCAAGCTGGGAATATTATTGAGGGCAAGGTGAGAAGGATAAAGAATCCCTTATTCAATTGAGGCGTTAGATTTCCACTTTGCCACATATGACAAAGGACCAAGATTTGTAATTCTATAAAAAATGACAACCGGAGTTGTGCACACAACATTGGCATGCACATGGTGCAGAGCCCGGGGAAAAAATCGGAGGAAAATTTAAGAGCAGGAAAGTCTGCAAGATAAGAACGATGAATAAATACTTAAACATTCTTACCTGGTGCAGGACCTAAACCATGGAAAGTGCAAAAAAAATCTCCAATTGTCGGCGCAGGACCCCAACCTTGTAAAGTTGAAGAAAACAAAAGCAAGCAATAAGCAACAAACCAGCGAGCAAAGAACGAATATGAATGGAACTATGGTATCGAAACTTACTTGTAAATGATGAACGACAGAATCGCAGGTCCAATTGAGAGTGTAAGATCTCAACCCTCGAAAATTAAATAACAATTCCTAGAACTACCCAGGATTCGCATTCCAGTTCCTCGAACTTGTTTTCTTTATAGCTTACTGAATAAATGTCACCGACAAAGATGGAAAATGCCTGGAAATGGTGTGCAATTTTGCTGCATCTTAGCTATTGTTGCACCATACCTATCCCTTCTACACCTACCTGTAGTTTTCTTCTACAAGAACATCTTCCAAAGTCAACAAGCTTCACATCATCTTTTTCATGTGAAAGACATGGGTTTGATTCCCATACAGGATAGGTACGTACTCATTCCTGGGCAAGTTGGCAATATCATTGAAGGCAAGGTGCGAAGGCTAAAGAATTCCTTATTCAATTGAGGCACTAGACTTCCACTTCATAACATACGACAAAGGACCAGGATTTGTAATGCTAGAAAAAATGACAGTCAGAGTTGTGCAAAAGATATTGGCATGCACATGGTGCAAAGCCCGCAGAAAAAAATCGGAGGAAAATTTAAGAGCAGGAAAGTCTGTAGGACAAGAATGATGAATAAATAGTTAAACATTCTTACCTCATGCAGGACCTAGACCCTGGAAACTACAAAAAACATCTCCAATTGTCAGAGCAGGAACCCAACCTTGTAAAGCCAAAGAAAACAAAAGAAAGCACCAAGAAAAAAACTAGTGAGAAAGCACGAACAGGTCCAACCACAGGTGCAAGATCCCAACCCTGCAAAAATTGAACCAAACAACAAGAAGCAACAACCAACAAACCAACGAACAAGCAACAACCAACGAACCAATAAAGAGTATATGTATCTTCAATGATGACTAAATTGCATTCCAAGCATAGAAGAAATATGAAACATATGATGACCATGCTAGTGGAAATACTTAAACATTCTTACTTGCAAACTGCAAACAACAAACAATGAATACAAATGAGATTTTGGTATTGAAACCTATTCGTCAATGATGAACGACAGAATCGCAGGTCCAATTGCGGGTGTAGGACCTCAACCCTGCAAAGTGAGAAAGAAGCTCCAAATACGGGTGCAAGACCTGAACCTTTCAAAGTTGAAGCAAACAAAAGCAAGCAACAAGCACCAACAGGTCCAACTTCAGGTGCAGGACCTCAACCTTGCAAAGTTGAACCAAACAACAATAAGCAACAGCCGACGAGCTAACGAACCAGCGAACAAGCAATAATGAGTGAACCAGTAAAAAATATATGTATCTTCAATGATGCCTAAATTGCATTCCAAGCATAGAAGAATTATGAAACATATGATGGCTATGCGAGTGGCGGTGGACACCAATATAGTCCAAATTCACTGCGACATTGTATGGAAAAAATTGAGGAAAAACGTACTGTGAAAAACCTATTTAAGTAAACATTTAAGGTTGTCAGGTCTGTTTAAGGGCCTTGCGCTATGTAAACATTTAAGCTATCAGGCCTATTCAAGTACCTCAAAAAGAGTGTCAATGCTCAAAACTTTCGGTATGTAAACATTTCAATAAAAATTAAAAAATTAAAAAAGAGTGTCGATGCTCAAAACTTTGGATATCTAAACATTTCAAACATTGGGAATAGCGAAGCTGGAAATAAGACTTCAAATCTATTATCCAATGAGATGATGACATATAATTTTTTTTTTTAGTATATAAAAAATAATGTTCTTAGTTCTATAGTTCGAACAATAGAGATGATGTGAAAATTTATAGTCAAATGACATATTAATATGAAGTCAACGAATTATCAATCGCTATAGTCCCTCTATGCCTTCGACAGGGACTAATATAAGGTATATTTAATTAGTGTTTAAATTGTACGAATAACATTCTTCTCAAGCTATAAGTGATCTTTAAACAATATCCATGATACATTATGATAAATTATTTGGCATTTTGTATACATCATTTCCTTATTACATAAATCTTTATTTGTTTTTGATATAATCAAATATCTTCTAGGTGCGCTTGTATTTTTATCAATAGAAGTAATATGTTTCCAAAGTGAATTTGACATATAGTTGAACACATGCATTGGATCCAATAAATGTGCCACTAAAAGTTCTTCCTAATATGTAAGATTGTAAAATTTAGAATCCAAGTTAATCCATGTTTGCATGTGATCCCAAAGATTTTTGATATCATTTAGATGCTCAAGAGTGTCATCATTAAGCATTTCCTCCCAAATATTGTTCTTTAATGGGTTATTATATTGAAATTGGAAATAGTTTTTTTTCCAATAAAAAAATCATAATATTTTATTCCAGTTACAAAACAAAAATCACATTTTGTAAGTGTTTGACGCACATTACAAATATAAATAAAATACACTCGAAGACTCCATGAACAAGAATAAAATTACATAATTAATATATATGTCATTTTTAACCCTTATAATCTTCAATCCTTCCCTTTTTCCCCTTTTTCTTTTTAACTTCATTCCACCTTCTTGAAGAATGATCTAGATGGTCTACTTGCAACTTAGAAGTTGAGAAATCGGGAAGTGAAGAGAGGACCATTTCCTTATCGAAATTAGAGATGTTAGTTTCATGAAACTGCTTCATTCCCCAAGGGAGACAATACGTACAACTTCCAACCTCAAGGAGGAAATACCACTATCCTTGGATTCTTTTTTATCCTCCAAGATATGATAGGGTTCCCTAAGTGACACTTCTCACCAGTAGAAGTAGCTTTCTAAGAATCTTGTGTTTGTTGATTTTCTTCATCCCTTTCCTCTTCTTCAGCTAGTGGAAATATCCAACTTTTTTTATTTAGATTTAGCCATTTTTTCCACAAGGAATTAGATTGTGCATGAGGACAAGAATCATGTAGACGTCTTGAAGATGACATATCCAACACTAGAATGTTGTATTCTCATAATACAAGACCTAAATCCATCTATTTTTTTTTTCCATTTGAAAATCATTTTTTCAAAAGATCCCCATTGAGGTCAATCTTAACACAAATCCGAGCATATGTGCATAGTCCAACTATGGCTCTCTCAAAATATGGTTTCGTGTAAGTGACCAAAGTATTCTCGATATCCTTTATAACTTAAATATGTTAGAAATGTTTGGGAAAATTGAGAAGATAAAGCTAAATTGGCATCCCAATAATGAACATATAGCTCAGATCAGATTCTGGGAACCAAGAAGCTACAAATAATCTTGTGCTTCACCAAATCCAAGTCCCTCCTCTAAAACTTTCTTATAGTTAACATGATAAAAAAAATGAACTATAAAAAAACCTAGGAACAAAGAGATGACTCACAATTCTTTGTCCATGTCAAGTGAATCCACAAGTATTTAAATCTACATATAATAGAAGTCGATTCCTAATTTTGATGAAGATGAGTGAACTTTGGTACAATGATCTCCACCAATAGCTCATCTTCTATTTTATCTAGAATATAAGCACCATGGAAAAAAGTTGAAACAATTGAAGTGGAAGGTCTTTTGTTCTTTTGTGCATCCTTGAAGGAAACAATGTTTGAAGTTGAAGAGACCCTAGAGCCCACCACTCCTCCCCGTAATCTCAAAGACCAAATAGATAGTTCAATTTTTACATAAGTTGTATGTAGACAACAAAAATTAATTGCCAATTATTTACCCCATTAAAAACTCCAATTGCTCCTTTAAATATGCCACAAAGTAAGTTTAATTCACCCACAAAAGTACAATATTCCTTATGAAAGACTTGACCATCAACTAAAAACTATACTTGAAAACAATGATGTCAACCAATACAATTCATAAACACTTGAGTATCAAGTGTTCTCTCAAACCCAGAGATATTTGTAAGAGTAAAAATAAACCCACTTACAAATCACATCATATTTTAACATACTTGAGTATCAAGTGTTCTCTCAAACCTAGAGATATTTGTAAGAGTAAAAGGAAACCCACTTACAAATCACATCATATTTTAGGTAGTGTTCAGCCAACATTTACTCATAAAAATGAGTAATCACTATCCTTATTTGAATTACGATAAGTTGTGCTACTAAGGAAACAAGGCAGTTAGTCCCTGCCTTAGGATTATGTTTACATTTTATTTAGTTAATTGATAAATACAATAAAGGTTTTTAAACTATTTAGTGTTTAACTATATCCACTTTGTGTTTAATGTTATTTCAAGTTTCACCAAAAGGTCAATTTCAATTGTGTTAATAGTTTTAAATTTGAAGTTTGTTCAACCATTCAAGCCACCTCTAAGCAACACATAAACCTAATTAAATTTAGATTTGGAGCCACCACTACACCAACAAATGAATTTAAACTTGAAATTGTTCAAAGACACTCCACACGAATGGATGAACTTAATTAAAATAAATTTGAATGCTAGTCTAACATTTATTTTTATTTTTAAATCTTTATCAATGATAAAAATGGGTATTTGAAATATAAGAATTTAAAAATCTATATGTATTTTTTTTTTTAATAAAACTATGAAGAGTACATTATTGAATGATATATTGTATGTCTAACACCAATATATATTTAAATTCATGGAGATTCATAGATTTTCTCTACTAAAGTTCAGCTCCAAATGACAAATCTATGTTTATATATATTATATGGTTTATGTATATAAACATATATACATCATTTATAATTTATGTATATATGTATATAAACATATACACATCGTAAATTTTTGTCCAACAAAACAACTTTTACGCACCAATATCTGTCACATTCAGCGTTAATGGAGGATGTTGGAAGATCTATGTTTGACAAAATAAAGAGAAAAATGGATTTTCTCTACTGAAGTTCGGCTCCAAACATAGAAGAAATGACAAATCTAGCACGTCATGACTTTCACATGCAATCAATTAACCCTAAAACCCCGAGGCGTTGTGCCTTTGACATGCGATTTGTTCGGCCAAAAACTTTGCCAAACCAGCGTTGCCAAACCCCCAACAACCAGCCCCTTGGTCCCGAGTTTGAGTATTGCTACCGAACGAAACAAACATGACTATACTGGTCCCAGGTTCGAATCTTGCTGCCGAACGAAACAAACATGACTAGGGCTGCTACTGTCTAATTTCACCTTTCACGCTCACCTACTTCATTAGTTAACACCAAAACCCTTTAACAGATGTCATTGTAATATTTTCTTCGGAAAGCCCTTTAACCGATGTCATTGCAGTATTTAGTTGATAAGTTGGTACAGTGTTAGATCATAGATGTAACCTTTTTTTTCCAGGAAAAAAATTACTCGAATTATATTATATATATAATTCATTTACACTGCAGGCCCTCTCGGGCTGTGTCCAGTATTACAATGGAAAAAAAAAATCGAATTATATTATATATATAATTCATTTACACTGCAGGCCCTGTCGGGCTGTGTCCAGTATTACAATGGAAAAAAAAAACTCGCCCAAATACCAACTACCATACAACTACCAATCAAATACCAACTACCAACGGTAGAGATACAAATCAGAACGAGGTAATGAGCAATCCAGAGCTGTTCTAAGTCTACGATCCATGTCAGCTGTCGCCGGGAAGACCGATGATAGCTCTGTCAGAGAGGGAGCGCCCAATGCACTAAAATATCAACACACAGTTAATACTGTCTTTGTGACCAGCGAGCAAATGAAACTGATCGCTCCTGAATTAAGCCAGAATTCGCAGAAAGGAAAGAGTAATAAACTCTTCCAGAGGGGGTACACCGAATATGATAGAACAAAAACACACAGATGAAGCAGATAACCATGCCAGGAGAGCGCATAAGGTACCAGAGCAATCACCCTGCACATTCGAAAAGATTTATGTTGGTGATGGGGCTTTCCAGGCCATCTTCGCAATGATAGATAGAAAGTCTCCCCACCACCCCGCGGAGAGATTTTTTGGAGAGGGCATCCGCCTCCTTGTTGAGATTTCTGGGAATGTGCTGGAACTTAATATGCTTGAAAGTCTTTAAGAGAGACTTCGTTTTGTCCTTCCAGCCTTCAATCTGAACCGAATGGAGCATGCTCTTATTGTTAATCCAGTCAATAATAATGCGAGAGTCTCCAAGAACAAGAAGGTGATCTAGCGACCAATGAGAGGCAAGAGCAAGGGCAATGCATATTCCTAGAAGTTCTGCTTTTGTACTCGAGCCCTCCCCGCAGTTTATGAACCGGTTGGTAATTCTCTTTTGATGTGATTTGAAGAAGCCCCCATCTCCGCAACAAAGGCCATTAGACGCAGCAACTCCATCGAAGCCCGCCAGTGAGTAACCTTCAGTCAGATGGATCACACAACTCTTGGGAGTAAATATCTTGATAGTAGATGGATGCCAATGAAAGGAGGCCCAAACTCGGTGGGCTACCGCCTGTATGGAAGGAGAGTGACTGTCGAAGATCGCTCTATTCCTTTCTTTCCAAATCTGCCAGCTAATATGTACAGCTAGGCTCGGGGGGTTCGACTTTTGAGTGATCCAATCACTAAGACAAGCCGTGAATGTAGGACCTCTCCAAAGCGCCGGTTTTGGGAGTATCTTTGACGTGAGCTCCCATACCTCCTTTACAAATGGGCAGTGAACCAATAGATGATGCACATCTTCAGCATCAAGCTTACATAAGGGACAAAAGCCAGGACCCTCCCAGCCTCTATGCCTGAGAGCCTCCCAGGTGAGAATTTTCTTTTTTCCCGCCAGCCAAGTAAATAACTTTAATTTGAGAGGGACCTGCCAATGCCAGATTTGTCTAGTCCACGAGTAGTCCACCTCCAGATTCATCTGTTGCAGGAAGGCATTATAAATATTTTTGACTGTGAGGGAGCTCGTAGCATCACCCCCAGCCCAAAGCAAACTATCAGGTTGATCATAGATGTAACCTTAAACCAGGCTATTGCTCGAAGTTTGGATGGCCGACTAAAATTGAAGATAGTAAAAGTTGTGTTGATTGCGTAAAGGACAAATAGATCCTCCCTGTATTCTGATGGATTTGTACTTTTGGTTATGATAGATGATGGTCAGTTCACATTGGTAAATATACTATTTAGTGTGTCAGCATGGGAATCTTTTATTGGCAAATATACTATTGGAGTAAGTCAGTTTGGGAGTAATCTTTTTTCACTAGTTTTGTTTTTTAGGTGAAAAAATGGGTTTGAATCAATGTTTGAATCAATGGGTTTGAATCAGGAGTAGTTTGAATTTCGTATGGATCAATGTTCTATGCATTTCAGAATCTGACTTTAAGAGTTATGCCCCATTTTAAACCAACCCAGACGCTAGATAATCAATCAAAATTTTGGATTGACCAAAAATTTAAAAACAAACCATAAGAAAGAAAAAAAATTACTAGAAAGAAAAAATTACTCCGAAATTAACTCACTTCTATGTTATTTTGGAAAATATACTATTTAGTGTGTTAGCGTAAGAATCCTTCAAATTTCAAAGTGATATTGTCAACTTTCAAATATGACCCTCTTCTACCTGTAAACCAGAGATTATAATCCATTTATGACGTGTAACATCAAATCTACGGTTTGAAATTTTGTTTACTCGTTATTGACGTGAGATATTGTTACGTCTACCTGTATACGTCTTTAAACTTAAAAACATGATATACATGCTATCAATTTACAGACATGTATACATCTATTTCGTCTTAAATTTGTGCCTGAAGGCTTGGCTTAATCCATTATTATACCTGTTGATAGGCATGGTATATAGTTTTGAGTTAGGCTTGACTTTCTATTAGTTCATGGTTGACCATAAAATATACACCTTTTTATCCAAAGTTTTAAAAAATAATTATTTATTTTAAATTTTAAATCTCATTTATGTGATATCTTATTGGCCAAAAACTTTGAAGTCTTATTGCTGCCTTCACTTCCCCCAATGTAATTGTAATAAATATTTCTTGTTTTTTTATATATATTGTCAAAAGTTGGGGGGCCATCTTGTTAAATAAATAATCCTTTCTTTTTTGGCATGGATATGCATTTTTTTTTGGTGGTTTTCATTTAATGGGTACATTTTTCCTAGTCACATTTAAATAAAATAAAATAATATTTTGTAGGTAGGATTCAAATGGATGACAATTGTACTTTTTCTTTCACAATTATTTGAGTGTTAAAGTTAAAATAAAATAATATAATATTTTGTACAATTCAAAGTTGATGGTATTTGTATTTTTTTTTTCACAAATTTTTTAAGGGTTAAACTTAAATATAAGTTTTATTTTTATATTACAAATTTTGAGTGTTAACCTTAAATATAAGTTTGAGCGTTTTACAATTTATAATCTAAATGTTTTATGAAATTGGGTTTTTTTAAGATCATTCAAAATAATGTGAAAGGATATTGATTATTATACCTGCTTCTTGCCGTGGTATATAGTATTGGATATGTTATTGATCGCCTATTAGCTGGGGTTTGACCAAAATAGTTTTGAACATTTTTAAAGGTATAACATTACAATTTGTTTTTTTTTTAATTTTTTTAAAACATTTTTCTAAATTGTGATTAGTTGTTCAAATACATCTCTTATTGTCGTGGCTGTGTAAGGATCTTCAACGACTGTGAAAGAATCTTCAACGTCCTTTAATTAGATGAGGCTTAATGTCCTTTAATGAGATGACGCTTGTCTTTTATATTCAACAAATGAATTTGTTATTCATCTCGACACATGCGGTGGATTCAATACAACTATTGTTTTATTTTATTATACCTGCATAGCGGCAGGTATACGCTGCCATGCAGCCTTGTTAGTACATGTCCCAGTTATACGATGGTCCTTACTGTCCTACAACGATATAAGTACGATATAAGTCATTTGTATTCATTGTAGATATTGATAAGAAAACAATATCACAGGGACAACACCACAATTGCAAAGGAGAGAATGATCTATTAGATATATTTGCTTGATTATAATGAAGAGCTCCTCTATTTATAATAATTTGAGAGGAGACAACATTGATGAAGGTAGATGGATAACTCACTCATTGAAGTAATAAGACAAGGAAATGGATGGGCAATTTACCCACTCTAGTGATAAGTCAAAGAAGCATATGGTGGTTGTCCACAAACAACCAAAAAAGATGACATGTTCTACATGTCCCAAGTAAACTTATACATCAACACCCCCCCCATAACTTCAACGTAGGGAAGTACAAAAAAATAAAAAATATGGGTCCTGGCTACTAGGCCTACTAAGGTACCTAATACAAACTCTCATAAGTGGAGAAAATGAGAAAACCAGTAGGAAAAAACTCCTCCCCTAAAGAGAGAAAACAATATAAAAAAGTGAAAGTAGGAGGTCTCAAGATAAAACCCCAGAGACAACTTCCTTCACCCCAAACATCATTCATAGATGAAGAAAATGAGGTGATGTTGAAGGTTTAGTGAAGATGTCAGCAACCTGCGCTTTAGTAGGAAATAACTCCAAGCTGAGAACACCATCCTAGATGAGTTGTGGAATGAAGTGCATGTGGATCTCAATGTGTTTGGTCTATTGATGTTCCACTGGGTTGCAAGAAATGTGTATGGCACTCTGATTATCACACCAAAGAGTGGTGGGATGATCCTGTTGAATGTCAAACTCTGTCAGTAACTGTCGAATCCAAAGAACCTCCTAACTAGCAAGAACTGCAACACGATACTCAACTTCCACAGAGGATAAATAAATTGCGGTTTTCTTTTTGCAAGACCATGCAATAGGTGCAGAGCCAAGACAATAAACAAAGCCAGATGTGGACTTTCGATCATCAACTGAACTAGCCCAATTAGAGTCAGTGAAGCCCACAAGCTGAGAAGCACCAGAATAGTATTGAATGCCAAAATTGGTAGTACCTTGAATGTAATTCAGAATGCGGCTTGCTTCCTTCCAATGACTCTCATGAGGATCTTGAGAGAACCGAGAGACAAGTCCTACTGCAAAAGATATGTCAAGACGTGTGTGAATCAGATACAACAAACTCCCAACCGGTTGTTGATACAGTGAAGGATTAACACGTGCTGAGGAGCAACTAGCAGAAAGGGTAACTCCTGATTGAAATGGAGTAGGGATAGGTTTACAATCAACCATGCCAAAGCGCTGAAGTAAATCAAGTGCATACTTTTGCTGAAAAATGGAGATTCCTTCAGAAGACTGAAGAACCTGTAGACCAATAAAATAATGCAGAAGTCCCAGATCTGTCATATCAAACTATCCCATCAATGCTTGATGAATACTCTTAATCATAGATGAAGAACTCCCCGTGAGAATTAAATCATCCACATACAGAACCAAAATCAAGAGATCGGTACCCTGCTTCTGAGTGTAAACTGCAAGATCAGAATGACAACGATCAAACCTGGAAGAAACCAGAAAACTATCCATCTTATCATACCAAGCTCGAGGGGCTTGTTTGAGGCCATACAAAGAACGTTGAAGCCTACAAACAAGAGAAGAATCCTGCAAAAAACCAGTAGGCTGCTCCATGTAGATTTCCTCATCTAAATCACCATGTAGAAAGGCGCTCTTTACATCCATCTGGTAGACTGACTAGCCTTGGGAAGCAACAAGTGAAAGAACAAAGCGTATAGAATTCATCTTAGCAACAGGGGAAAAAGTCTCAGAGTAATCAATCCCTTCAACTTGTGAAAATCCCTTGGCCAGAAGACGTGCCTTATGCTTGTCAACAGAGTCATCTGCTGCATATTTGGTCCTATAGACCCATTTATAGAGAAATAGCTTTCGTCCATTTGGAAGAGAGATGAGATCCCATGTGTGATTCTTCATCAACGAAGAATACTCCTCTGTCATGGCAACATCCCACTCAAGTATGCCAACAACGTCAAAAAATTGTTGTGGATCATTTGAGATAGTATGACTCAAAAAAGAGACACCTATTGTTTGCCACTGAATAGGGGAAGAGGTTGAGGTTGAATAGCTGAAATCAGTTGGCTCATAGCCATACCTGTCAGGCTTCTTTCTCTCACGAAAGCTCCTCCTGAGATGTAGTTCTTGATCAAGTTGTTCATGTTCTTGATCAAGTTGTTCTTGTTCATGATTCTCATGCTCTGTTGGTGCAGGTGGTAGATTTTCTTTTGGTTGATGTTGATGTTGAACTTCAAAAGGATCATCATCATCTTCTAAAGCAAAATTGTCAACATGTTCAGCACCATTTTTTGCATGACAATCTGAAGATGGAGAAGGATTTGATGTGGGGTTGAATCCTTCATCAAAACAGACAACTCATCGAAAGAAGACTTCTTTAGTAATAGGTTCAAATAACCTATTTGCTTTCATGTCCTCACAATAACCAACGAATATCAATGGTTGGATTTTCTTCTCCATAACTTTGTTCTTTTCAACTGGTATTAAGGCCCATGTTGGACTACCAAATAATCTAAAAGTGGAGACATCGGGCTTAACACGGCTTGAAGCTTCCTATGGAGTCTTATGCAGTACTTCTCAATGAGGCATTCTATTCTGAATGTAATTTGCACAGTTTACTGCTTCAACCCAAAGGAAGGTGCCATGTTCTTGGACTAAATCATACAATTTGTTATTTCTTTCAGTGTTCGATTCTTTCTTTCGGCAACACCATCTTGATTCTTCTTGGGTACAGTCTTTCCATAGTTTGTCAAATTTGGGCAATTTACTTCTTGCACAAATTACCTGAACAAATGCGTCCCAAGAAGAAGGAAATCCATTAAGAGTTGTAGTCACAATCTCGACATCATCCACTGAATCTCCAATAGTTTCTAGTTAGTCCTTGATCTATGAAATCCTCATGAAGTAGGTGGAAATTGTATCTAACTTGTTCATCATCATGTTTCTGAGTTGATGTCTTAGGGTTAGCTTCATGCTTGTGTTTTTTCTTTCATATAATATTGATAAGGCATAAAACATCTCCATTGGTGTCTTCAATTCTGATACATTGGGAATCAAGTGGTCCGTGATTGAATTTGTCAAGATCCTTTTGGCCTTGATCTCATTCTTCTTATACTTTGCCTTGACATCTTCTTCTTCTAGTTCTGGGAGAACTTGCTTGACATGATCCAAGAGATCATTCTCTTCTAGAATGAGTAGTATCGTATGCTTCCATGATCTGAAATTCTCTGCTCCATCTAGCCTATCCTCAACTCTCATACTGGTAATCATTTTCACTGGTAGAAACCCTAGGCCTGAAAATCTCAAAATTTCAACCTTCTTGAAAAGTCAACGCTAGGGTTTCAAAATGTGCGCTAGGGTTAGGCGAGTTTCTTTGAAGTGGAGTTAGTCCCAACGAATTTGGAATAAGTGCTCAACGAGCTTGACAAAATAGAACTGTGCAACGACAAGGTGCAACAACAAATCCCAGAGTACGATCTTCCTTCCAATGGTTAAACTATTCCGAAGGTAACCAACTCTGATAGCATGTTAGATTTTTCTTAAATTTTCAGAGAAATAGATTTACTGCGGAATTTAGATCTTCTTTTACATTTAACAACGATATACTGAAAATATAAGCAACATAAAAACAAGCACAAGAAGACACAAAGATTTATCCTGGGAAAACCCCAAACCTAGGGAAAAAACCATCCACCATTTCTTAGATAGATTATTTCTAATAATACAATCCAACCATGAACAAGCTCTTCTTCACAAGAGAAAAACTGATAATGAAGAAACCCTGATACAAGAACTTATCTTTTTTACTTGACAAACCCTAGCAGGGTTAGACAACTACAACACCACACAAAGCTAGCACACTTCTGCTAGAGATAACGCACAAGAGAAACCATCAAGAATACCCAAGAACCCCAGTTGATGCAGTAGTTGTGTCTTCTCCCTGCCTCAGACTTGCACATTTTTTTTGAGTGAGATAGTTGAGTGGGTGAGTGAACAAATGAGAAAGGTGTCACCTTATTTATAGTCTTCAAGTCACTTAGCTAGGGTTGACTTCTCTTCCTAGAATTCTATTTTCACTTTATCTTTTTCCTATGGGCTGACTTCTCTTCCTGGAAATTATATTTCCACTTTATCTTTTTCCTGTGGGTCGACTTCTCTTCATGGGTATTCTTAAACTATTAAATGGTCTTCCTTTGACTTATGGAATCTTCTTCTTCTCTAAGAAAGGTTTTCCACGATGGAATACCTCTTGTTGTTACCAAAACATCAACAAAAGATATGGCACCATTTAAGTTATGTGGGCAGTCCCTCGTTCCATGATTTGTCATGCTCTCATAGATATCACATAATGTTTCTATTTGGATATGTTGGAGATCTAGATCCAATGCATCACTAAATTTATAGTAGTCCTTTGTAGGTACTTCACTGGAGAAAATGGTGCACCAAAGTTCATTCTGTGAAATGGACATGTTGTTTATAGATTGTTGTAATTATGCGAGCTTTTCCTTTAACCTTTTTTCAATTGCTGATAAATTCTATGATCCTTCATCATCAATTTCTATGTGTTGAGATTTTTTTAGAATTAATGTCATACATTCGTAGGGGGAATCGGATTTTTTGTAGGAGTCCTGCCACATACCATAGTACAAGTAACATTTCTTCTATTGCATAAGGAATTTGACTCAATAAGTATTTGAATCTTTTGTCATATTCTCAAACTGTTTCGCCCATACTTTCTTTGATTTCTTTCATATTTTTCCCAACCGGGTGGCTTACATCTTGTGTCTTAAAGAATGTGAGAAAACTTTGCTTTATCTATGACTTCGATCTTTGTTGGTTGTCCGTAAAATTCATGAACCGGGTGAGGGCCCTGGCTCAAAGCATGTCACCAAATTGTGCCATTTTCTTATCTTTGTTGGTAATGTCAACTACATCCCAAAATCTCTCACAAACAAACCAATGTCGTTTGGGATCTTCATCACCTTCATATATGGGAATATGGTTGAGGCCCATTGTGGCTTTCTTTGGGATTTTAGGGATTGGAACTATTGCAAGATTTTGATTACAAGTCAATTGGGAAGTTGATATGGTCTTACTTCGAGGAGTTGAAATCTGAGTGTTCGACTCAACTAATACATTAATCTGTTGTCGCGCTTCAATCAAACTGTATTCTAATGTTATTTTATTTTGTTCTATCCGTTGGATTATGTCTCCTGCTTGAAAACCTTTGTCTATATATTTTATGAATCGTCCTCTCAAAGATTGTGACGATTTATTTTCACTATATGTCAATATAGAATCTTCAAGAAATACATTTGGCAGTGGGATAGAATACATGAGATCTTTTTTGTGGAGGAATATATCCTTTGGTTGATTTTGAGTATTTTCTTGTGCTTCGATTAGAAGCGTATCTTTTATATGACCATCATTATCAGTTTGGCACCATACTTTCAAGGATTGAGTATCCACATAAAGTCTCTAAGGAAGGGATTCTGTAATACGCGGGCTAGGGATTCTTGCAAGAGAATGTCAAATCGTGGGTCCTGGATAATCAATCTCCATACCATTGACATTGTTGATTTATTGTTGGGCGCCACTTGCTATCACATTATATTGCAATATTTCATTCCTCCTAGGAGTCATCGGGGTGTTCTTTATGGCTACTCCAACAAACTTCCGCACCTGAGTAGGATTTTGATGTGAAATTTTGGGATCCCTTTCGTTCCATAACTATTCTCTCCTATTTTCCCATTTGTCCGACTCCAGTATTTGGATGTCAGTTGAGAGTTTATAGACCTGCATTCTACATGCAAACTCCCCTCTTGAATCTAGTGCATCTCTTGTTTCAATTATCTTCCTCTCGACATTAGACATTATCAACTTTGGTGCAATCAACTCGACTTATATCATCTCACGGATCATCCAACCCCCCATCGTCAGCTCAAATTACTAAGTCTTTGTACTTTGTTTCCTAGTTCCAAGATTCTACATTCTTAATTCTTAGAAAGACTTCTCTAGATGTGCAATTGACTTACGAGATTCTTGAATAATATTTCATATGAACTATTTATGTGTTTATTGTTTAAGAAAGTTATTCATTTGTGGTTACTTATGGATACAGTGGTGATGTTGTAGGTGTAATCTGTAACTCCTTATGATTTACATTAACTTCATTATTGTTTTAACCTATTGCTTTTAACATGAACTATTTTTGTAATCAACAATACTATTTAATACAATGACCTTCATTTTAGAGATGCTCTTGATCATGATAGGTTAGAATAGATAGTTTTGAATTTGTTTTAGTTAGTTAGATTTAGAATTAGAAAGAACTCTTTGGAGGACAATTTATTCTCCTCCTCTGCAATCAAATTCGTAATGGCAACTAGGCCCACATATTGGTCGGAACTTTCCATACCAAATGACAACGAGTCTAATTGGGACTCACTATAAGATATTTTCCCTTACTGGTTGATAGGCCATTTTGACCTGTCAACATATACTTATCACAGAGAGTATGGGGGTTTTTTAACCCTTGCCACAAGTCCATGGTTTGACGAGTAAGAAATGTTGTTCCTGAGATTGATAATTTGTGTTTGTTAGAAGTTGAACTTACTAGGTTTATGATTAAATTTGCATGTTGGATAATTTGGCCAAATTTTGTTTCCTTTTCACTAACCATGATGAAGAGGGAGGGGGAGTTAGAATTTTTATGTTGCAAAAGTGGGTGAAATCCATTATCCAACATGGGGTAGACCCTAC
>ML815993.1:51717-69599 GCA_009831015.1 Picea engelmannii | reverse complement strand
TTTTTCATTATGGATTCATATTCTTCCTCCATTGCATTTCTCCATTCATCATGTTCATTAGCTTCATCAAAACTCATGGGTTCTATGACATTTGAAATACTACTCATTAGGGCATAGTCTTTATACCTCTCAGGAAGCCGAATATGTCTTGAAGATCTTCTCAACTGATTATCTTCCTCCCCACTTTATGAAGATCTGTCTTCACGTCTAGGTGAATTGTGACTGCTTGAATTGTCCATATCATTGAGTCCTTCTTGTTGTTATTGTTGTTGTCGCTGCGGGGATGGTTGTTGTTGTGTGGGCTGTTGTTGCTCTTCTTTAACTCCTTCATCAAAAAGTCTCTGCCATTCCTCATGACTGTTGTCGCCATGATTTCCTGCTTCCTACTCATGGAAAAGTACATCTCTACTTGCAAATACTTTGTGAGTAGCAGGATCAAATAGTTTGTATCCTTTAAATTCATAACAGTACCCAATGAAAATACATTTAGTGGCTTTAGCATCCAATTTCCTCCTATTCTCCTTTGGAATATGAGCAAAAGCCTTACACCCAAATACTTTCAAATTATGAACTGCAGGTTTGGAACCATTCAAGGCTTCGAAAGGAGTAACATTATCAAGACACCTTGTTGGACTTCTATTCTTTAAATAAACTGCAGTATTTATGGCTTCAGCCCAAAATGCATTTGAGAGATTCTTACCTTTCATCATACTGCGTGCACACTCTACCAGAGTTCTATTTTTCCTTTCAACGTCTCTGTTTTACTGTGGAGTGTAAGGTACTGTAAACTGTTGTACTATTCCATTATCTTTGCAATATTTGTTGAAGTCCCCTGATTTATACTCTCCCCCTTGATCTGAACGAAGGATTTTGATGGATTTTCCCGTCTGCTTTTCCACCAAGGTTTTGAATTCTTTAAAGTACTCGAAAGCATCACTTTTTCATCTAATGAAGTAAACCCATGTGTATCTCGTGCAATCATCAATAAATAACATAAAGTAAAATGCACCTCCTAAAGACCTAGTCTGCATAGACCCACAAACATCAATATGCACAAGATCTAACACATCTCTCTTTTTCTTATCAGGATTAGAGAGGAATTCATCCCTGTGCATATTTCCTAATGCACATCCATCACAAGCAACCTTCTCATTCTTTAACATGGGAAGTCCTTCAACCATATTCTTTTTCTGTAATAACAATAAATCAGGATGATTGATGTGTCCATACCTTTGATGCCAAAGAATATATGTTGGCATAGCTGCAGAAGTCAGTGCATGATGTGCTTTGTTGGTAACATCAATTTTGTATAGACCTCCTTCTCTGACTCCCGTTGCAACAGTTTGGAAGTGGTCCAGCAGATCCTTCACTATGCAATAATTCTTGAAGAATTCAACCTTCAAGTTCTGATCTGTAATGGTGGACACAAAGATCAAATTTTTCTTTATTCCTGGCACATACACCACATTGCGAATGTGACGAACACCATTCGGCAATGTCACAGGAATGTCTCCATATCCCTTAATGTGATGAGCATGATCATCTCCAAGATATATGCTAGCACCATTATGTTTCTTTAAAATTAGCGTACCAATTTTTATTACAAGTCATATGTATTGATGCTCCAGAATCCACAAACCAGGCATCAGAATCATATGTTTCAGCAGATAAAGCAGCGTTAGACACAAACAGCCTAATATCCCGTGAGTCAAAATTCGAGGGTTCATCAATATCATCACTAGGAATAAATAATCTGAGATCTTGCTTTGAATATTTTTCTGCATAATGACCTGAATGTGTTCTAGGTTTATTCCTAGCCTCATCACTTTTCTTCTTATGACAGTCTTTAACCATATGTGTTGGTCGACCACAATAAAAACAACTCTTAGACTCATTCCTGTCAGATTGCATACCTTGATTTGGAGATTGTCTTCTCTGCGATGAACTGCCTCTATTCCATGAACCGCCTCTCTGCCATGAACTGCCTCCTTTGCCTCTTACTCCTGATCTCCCTCTTGTAGATCTATTATTTGACCACAGTGCCAAATCTTTACTTGGAGGCTTCAGATTCCCGTGCCTCTCTTCCTCTTGTAGAAAAATACCTGTCATTTCTTCAAACGTAGGAGGTTTCTCCCTTGCTGCAAATCCTGTTATGAACATATGATAATCTTGTAGCATACCATTTAAGGTAATAGTCACTAGATCAGTGTTCAAAACAGTTTCCCCTATATTTACTATCTTGTCTTTCACCTCTTTAATACGACCCAAAAATGAACTAACAGATTCATTTCCATCCATCTTAATGCCTAGCAATTTAGTTTTCATAAACAAAATGCGATTTGTGTTGCTAATTTCATACAATGCTTTAAGAGTTGTCCATGTAGCAACAGAAGTTGTAGCGTCTCTAATATGTGGAATTATGCTATCTTTAACTGACATGGGTAACAATACCTTTGCCTTGTTTTCGTGCTTCTCCCATTCTTGGATCTGTGCTGCTGTCGCACCAGCAGTCGCATCATGTTTCAGTTCAGTTCCCTTCGCAGTGTTCTAGACACCATAGCTCTCCATGAGCGTCTGCATCTTGAATTTCCAGTTAATGAAGTTCGATCCATCTAACTTGTTGGCTTCGTTGAGGTAGGTCTCCGCCAACGGATTTACCATCGCTGCAATCTAGTCTCTACAAGTGAATGAACAAGGATATGCAACTTTCTATCCCGTCGCTCTGCCTTCGGATCCACTGATCCAACTCTACCTCTGTTCTCAGCTCAAATCATGCATGCATCCACCTTTAAATAAAAAAAACCACCTCACATGCATATATCAACCTTTAAATTATGCATGCACCTTAATATCTAAAATATCCACCTTTTTTTTTTATTATTAAAGTGAATAACTCCCTTTTTCACCTATATCCACTTAATAAAAAATAACTCACTTTAATCAAATATCCCTTTTCTCATTTGCATGCATAAGAGAAGAAGTCGTGGAACTATTATTTTTAAATGCTCCAAACATTAAAAAAAAAGGGTTTCACATATAAACCACAGCTTTACCACACTTTACCATACGGAATAAGCCACGACCTTCACGATTCAACTGCACTCCATGCATGCAAAGCTATATAAAAAATATCAGGTCTCACGACTTCACAATTTCCACAAACTGGAACGAAGTTTCTTCTCTATCACGCGAACACCTTGAAGGATGGCATCAAGTTTTGCAATAGCGATCTGCCTCTCACATCAGCAACAACGATACCATGAGCTATCTCTTTCTGCCTCCCAACAGTCGTGGCTTTGATCTCTCCTCCAACAACGACGCTCTTCTCAACAACAATCTGAATTGCAAACAGACGTTGGTGGCTCTCTTCCTCTCACAGCAACTGGCGGATCCTCTCCCATACAACGCGGACTCGGAATTTTTCTCCTTCGCGCAGGTCATGCCTCTTTTCACACAACAATTGCAGAGATGGACAATAATGATCTCCAATAACACCTCTAGTGATTCACTCAATTTCGATCTCCAACAACGGAAATGTATCTCTGACAGACCGATCTTCAACAGGCGATATGTTCAATAGAACCTTTCTCTGATACGAAGATAAAATATGTGAAACGAACAACACAGTGAGGCTATGCTCACTTCTCTATTATTCAATGAAGACAGATTACATCCTTATATAGGAAAAGACTCGACCGAGTCGGTTACATGCAAACCAAAGACAACTAGACTCTTAACTAAGAACTGACTCTTAACACGCCTACAACTGACTCTCACAACTAAAGGTTATAACTGGTGCTTACAACTGGCGCTTACTCCATTATTTCCAAGTATATGCAGACTTAGTTCCTTTGTAGTATTTAATGAAGCAAAGAAAACCTATTTTATTTATGATTTAAACACTTAAACTATTCTCTCGTACTTGAATGGAAACATAGTAAAACTAGTTCAGAAAAGGAAGCAAAGATTGAATTGACTCAAAACCACCACTTGCAATTTGATTTACAATTAAAGCATATTCAAATTTGAATCATAATCTACTGAAACCATAAATGTTGAAGCTATGGGTTACAATTGTATGCCTAATCACTAGATTTAGACTTTCTTCTAACAATACCTTGTTGTGATTGGTTCAATTATAACTTAATAAGTGAATGTTAACTTGTAAATCCTGAAATGAAATTGAAATCTACACACTACAATCCTTGAATGAAAATAAATTAAACTTGCACAATACACATTGAGAATAAATAAATCATTAAAATAAAAAATAAAGAAACTAATAAATAGAGCAACAATATCCCAGAACAGGGGACCCTACCTCTTTTGGAACACACTGCTGAAAGTAACTACAAACTTAAACGATTAATTGCACACCAGGATTCAGGTCAAAACTTATTTTATTAAGAAATGGAAGCAGGTTATAACAACAATTTATTGTCCACACTTTCATAATCGTCATAACTAACTATGTATTTCATGTACATGACATATTTATAGGTATACAAAGTTTACAATATCAGATCACAGTGTTCAAGGTTTGTTATATCTACAATTGAGAATGCACGGTTTGATAGATCGCGAGATTTTAGATCTTGCTAATTGAGTAACAATTATTAACATATGTTAATTAACTCTGTAACATCTCCTATCTTGAGATTGTTGATATGACTTTGTTATGCCTAAAATGCACTTTCTGGATCTTGCCATCTTCAATTTTGATTTGTTGAAACAATTTCATGACACGATAGTGCATGAAATCGTTGGCATCACACAAGACCTGGAGTGTTTCACTGTAAAAATCTTGTAACTTGTTGTTTCTTATCATCCAAAATTCAGAATAACTATTGTGTTAATCCATGACTTGAAATATGACTCGATGACGTCACAATATGCCTTTGCATGACATCTGGTACATACTGAAGCATCCACTTGACACTTGGAACATCATCCACCTATCATATTTCACTTATTCATTGCTTTACTAGGAGTTTCTCTCACTGCTACAGGTTAATAACATTCAATGGTTTATGAATAATCATTAATGTTTACTTAGGCTATCAATAATTCAAAAAACATTAACATAAAAAATATTTTAACCTTAAATCATCCTGATTAGATATACCCTACATAAGATATGAAAAAGTGGTAAAGAAGGTTACCAGCTTGGTCAACAAGATGAAGAAAAAGGTAGGTAAAAGGACTAGTTAGGAATAAAAAATGGTGTCAAAATGAGGAACCAACATCTCTGCCACAATGACGATGTTGCATGTCCTTGTGAAACCAACTCACAGGTATTTTGGACATTCAACATGGAGGTTGCTCCAGTTACAAGACACATGCACAAATTCTAAAGCTTCATAATAGCCTAAGCGTCTTTCAATATGTACCCAAGCAACTATCTCTTCAAATTCATTCCAATGTTGCACAGAGTCGTAAATTTTTGTAGCTCACAAAAAAGGAAGAAAGCAAAATTGAAGGCCTATCCATTGTGTTCCATTTCTTCTTAAGGAGTCCAAATAAATATGAGCCCTCTCTAAGGCAATGTTGAACATGGGATATCCTGTAGGGTCTCTTTGTTGTAGAACTTGTGGCATCATCTTCCCCTTGTCATGTGAAGATAACAAGGCATTTGTGGCATGTGTATTACTAATATCTTCAAAGTTTTTAATTATTAAACACTGATTTTACCTCATCATCCTAGTTCTTCTTAGATTACACAAAAAAATTTCATGATCTTCAATGACTGTTGCTGGTATAGAATGTTCACTTCTCACTATTAAACTTGAAGACAATTCACTTTGGCCATAAATATCCACTTCTTCCTTCCATTTGTTTTGATTTTGTATGAAGGAGGGAAAAACCCTAATTTGAACATCCCCAACTCCTAGATTGGAATTCCACCTTGTCTATGTTTGTAAAATGAAATCAAATTGGTATATTTCACATCACAATTTTTTCTCGATCTCAGAGAAGGAAAAATACATATCAGCTAAGTCAGAGATATTGCATATTTCATATTGCTTGCTAGCTGCCAACCTCACAATTCTCAATCTGATCCACTACTCATGTAAGAACATGTAATGTACTCTAGAAGGAAACCTACAAGATAATGCCTATAATGCAAGTCCATATGCCATCTGGACTTCATGTTCTTTAATCCTCAATTTGAGTTTGTATCCTCCAATTTGGTCTTCCATGTTTTCTCCTCATTTAGATACCGAGCCATTGATTCTTCCTGCATCTTATGAATTTCTTGTTTATACTGCTCCTTCTAGATTATACCTAAGTTATAAAGCTCTTGTTTCCCTTTCCATTTTTGAAGATTAAGTTTTAAAGAGTCTATGGCAAGTGTGCTTGTATGTATATCACCCAGAATTTCATTTATTGCATCCAGTGTTGGCTTAACATGATCAAAATCATTTGATTTTGGATGTTCAACGTTTGTACTATTAGGAGAAATTTCTCTTTATACAACATTTAATAAGATGCCCATGTTGGATTGTGCAGCATTACTCTGTTGTTTAGTCTGCATTTTGTATATTTTGATCTTAAGTCTCCTATTTTCAAATTTTACCATCTTACTCTGCCTGTGCCATTTCTTACCTTGTTTTTTGAGTACTATATTTTGTAACTTTAGTTTTTCATTTTCTTCTTTCAATTGTCTACCCTAAGCTTTCAATAACTCATTTTCGGCTTTAATGTGCCTATCCAATACTTCTAATTGTGTAATTTGTTCCTTTAACTTCTTTATATTTCTATATTTCTTTTTCAAACTCAAATTTTATAACATATAAGAAGATTAATTAGGTGTTACCTTTTGTTCTTGTGTATTTCCAATATCCTTTGGCTCTGTGAAGTCTTGACATGTCATCTCTACCTCTTTGAAGTCTTGACATATCATCTATTCCTCTTGCAAATTTAGAGTATAGATTTTTGAAAATCTTGTCCTCAGCTTCTTGGGAGGGTTTTAAAAATTTACTTATTGAACATCATCATTATATTCACCCAATGGTATACACTGGTCTTCATCTTCTATCATTTTGTTTTGTCCTATGAATTTTGGTTCATTTTCTTCCATACCCTTTTTCATCATCATACTCCTTGTGACCCTCCTTTTTACAATTGGGGTTTGTGAAGGAAAATGAACCCTTCTCTTATTTTGTACTGTTTTCCCCTTATCAACTTGAGCCTATGAGGAAGGGAAAAATAAACTTTTTTCTTCTTTGTTGTTGACAAACCCTCTTCGGATATTCCTTCTTACCTAAAATTGAACCCTCAACAATTAGTGTCTTTCAATAAGAGAATTTGTTTTTCTTCTTTTCTAGTGTCAAACTCTCATTAGTCTGTGAAGAAGATGCCCCTTCACTAGTTTTATTTCTTCATGTAGTTGGTTCAACCTGAAACCCTTTTTGTACCAAAAATTCAAAGAGAAAATCTTTTTCTTCTTTTCTAGTGTCAAACTCTCATTGGTGTTTGAAGAAGATGCCCCTTCACTAGTTTTGTTGCTTCATGTAGTTGGTTCGACCTGAAACCCTTTTTGTACTAGAAATTCATCCTACGTTAAGTCATATTGTCTCAATTTAACCATTACAAGCAATTTTATCAGACCAGGGTGATATAGGCTTCATTCATTGTTTTCTGGATGTTTCTGCACATAGGCTGACATCTTCATGAGAATTTTCTAGAAGTAATAAGGAAAATTAACCAATTGTCAATCTTTTAAGAGACACAATAATATAAAATGATACAAGAACAACAGACTATACTTTCCTTCACATGTAATGTACTTTTGGATGAAAAATGAAACATCTTTCCATGGATCGATTATCCATCCCCAAGGTACTCCCTTTGACCAATCAGGGGTTTGTGCTCTATTGTACATGAACTATTTCCAAGGATCTAACGCAATATTCTTGTTCTTGAACCATCATTCACCAGTTTGAGGAAGTCTTGTAATTGTTGCAATAGAAGCCTCCGAGACGAGAATGACTAATACCCTTACATTTGCACTTGCTCCATGAAACGTTTATGCAAATGCCATTGTTATTTTATCATTATTCCCTTGAAATTTTTCAAAAAAGGTCAATCATCCACAATGTCAAAGAATTTCCCTACATTTTGGATATGCCTCTAGCAATTTGCTATATTTAGGTTCATAGTGAATAAGTCCTCTCCCCATAGCTACAATTCCTCGATAAACAGTGTGAGGAAAGGTGTTGGTTATTCCAAGTTGAATGATAGATTGCTAACTAGGGTTTTAAGAGATTCTGGAAACTAAATTAAGTTGCAGACATTATGAGGTAAATTATGAAAATGAGTCGTGGATTAGTTGCTCAATTGTGATATAAAAATATCATCTCCTATTTCATTATCCAATTCATGGAATAATGAATTGTAATTATGATAAGGTTTTGCAAATTGATAGGATATGACATGCCATAATTTAATCATGACAAATTTAAAAATTGTCATATGATAAGGTTTTGCAAATTGATAGGATATGATATGCCATGATTTAATCATGACAAATTTAAAAATTATCATAACGTTATAAGGTAATATAGGGTAAGGAAAATCATGACAAATTTAAAAATTATCATAACGTTATAAGGTAATATAGGGTAAGGAGAATCAACTTGGGATTATATGGAAAATGTTATTTTGTTAAAGAAATGTAATGTTAAGGGTACTATGGATATATATATTCATGCTATAATAACATATTAATATAATCAAGTATATAATCAAGTAGTTCACATAGGTAGGTTAGTAAGACTGCATTTGTAAAATATTTCCAAAATAATTGAAAGTCTAAATAAGAAACCAAAGAAAGTTACCTGTTTTACCAAATTGATTCTAAAAATTTTGACATGTAATTCAAAATCCATTTTCTTGATTAGAGGGAAGTCCTCTTTTCATCTTCAAACTTTTGGACTTCTTTTAATGATCTGGTCTTCAAAATGCAAATATAACTTTAACTTTGATTTTTGCAATAAATAAAATCTCTGTAGCAACTGATAGGTTCGGTATAAATCTCAATTCCTATGCATTTTTTAGCATAATGCAACTTTTTTATAACAAAATTCAAATTCTGTACAATTTTGCAAATCATGAAACAAACTGCAAGTTCCTGCAAAACTTGTAGCAACTGTGAATTTGGTACTAAGTTGCAAGATTTTGCAAAACTTGTAGCAATTACAGAACTTGACAAAATATGTTCTTTTTATTTAAACTTTGTCTTCCAGAAGTTGGTGTTGTGACACACACAACAACCCACTAAAGCTCTTGGCAAAATTTTGCAAGGTACTACTCTTCTTACCTTAATGGTTATTCACTTCTGAAATTGATTTTTGTATGCAATCACCAAAATGAATTTGATGCAAAGTTTGTTAATACTACTCGAATTATATCTTCACAAGATGTTATCTATGCCCATTTTGTATATATGTCCTGCGATCAGCTGATAGTCTACAGCCCGGACTACCAGGTTTTTCTTCTGCACGGTGTTATATTCCTGTGGCACAGTACATGTACTCAAGTAATGAATGTTATCTACAAAGTATTCATCGACGATCTGGACTGAAAATAACTGTGCGTTCGGAAAGTTGTCTTCTAAATTTGTAGGTTCTTTGTCATTCATGTCCCTTGATTAGTGGTCAGGTCCTGCATTCAACTTTTCTGGCTTGACTATTATTTCAAAATCAAACTCTTGAAATAGTAATAACCATTGACAGATTCTCCTCCCACAACACTGGCTTGTTGACTAGATATTTAAGGGTTTAGTGATCTGTGAACATCCTAAAGTGTTTTCCCAATAAGTAATGTCTGAATTTCTGTAGTGCGTAGACCATAGCTAGGCCTTCCCTCTCTGTGGTGTTATAGTTCTGCTTTGATTCTTATAGTTTTCTACTCACAAATTCTATAGGGTGATCCAAATCTCCTGCTCCTGGTTGCGCCAAGATAGCTCCAAGTGCTATGGATGATGCATCTACATGTACATGGAATGTCTTCTCCCAGTCTGGAAATACTAGTATTGGCGCAATGACCATCTTTTATTTCAGCATATCTAGACCGTGTTGACAATCTTCATTCCACTGAAACTTTGTATCTTTCCTTAATGAATTTTCTATTGGCGCAGTAATTTGTGTGTACCCTTTGATCAAAATTTTGTAGTATCCTGTGTGTCCCAATGTCGCTCTTAATTGACGGACTGTCTTTGGTGGTGGCAAGTTAACAATTACTGCAATATTTGTAGGATCTGCTAGTAAGCCTTGTTTGCATACTATATGGCCCAAAAGTATCCCAAACAGTGTTCTGAAGATACATTTATTGATGTTTAACAATATCTGGCACTGCCTGCATCTTTCTAACAACAACCTCAGGACCTCTACATGGTCTTTCAATAAAATATAGACTTTCCAGTCATCCAAATATACCTCTACAAACTAGTGGATAAACTCCTTGAATGCAGCGATGACTACTCTGGAGAATATTGCTGGTGCATTCTTCAGTCCAAATGGCATGACTGTGTACTGGTAGGATCCCCATTCTGTAGCAAATGTGGTCTTGTATCTATCTTCCTGTGCTATATTGATCTGGTGGTAACCTAAGAATCCATCAGTGAATGAGTAAACTTTGTGTCCTCCTACATTCTCCAACACTTCATCCGTGAAAGGTGTAGGGAACGAGTCATGTAGGCATTCATCGTTCAACTTCCTCAAGTCGACACATATTCTTATCCCGCCTTATTTTTTCTCCTGAACTACCATTGGGCTTATCCATTCTGATTCCTCCACTTCTGATTCCTCCACAAGTTCTATGATTCTAGCTTCAAGGATCCTGTCGATCTCAACTTTAAATTTCTGCTTATACATCGGGCTTAGTCTGTATGGTCATTGTCTGATTGGCCTCTCTTTATCTCTGAGTGGTATCTTCGTTTCTCCTAGCTCTCCCGCTATACCCTTCATTTCTATAAATGTTATGGGGAATAGGTCGTTGTACTCGCGTCGTAACTCTGTTATGATTTCTATTGTTTTCTCATCCTAGTAGTATCCAATGCTGGCCATTTTGGGATTCTCAACTATCCCAATGTTGACTTTCTTCACCTTGATCAACGTGGAAATTACTTCTGATTCTAGAGGTGGACCTTCCACTTCTCTTTCGCCTTCTGCTTCCTCAATCTGAATATCGCGTGGATCATCTTCATCTGGTGCTTCTTCCTGCACATGGTAGCATGACAACAATTCTTTTACTATATGTCTATTTTGTTGTTGTTCTTCTGTTATGAGTTCGACTTTTGGTTCCTATGAATATCACCCCTCTTATCTGCTTAAGTGTTGCATCTATGTTGGGGTTCTCATGCTCGAATGAGAAAGTTACTATAAAATTTTGTTGCAATATTGTCCAGTTCGAAGTTCCTCGGCGCAATTCTTGGTCTGTGTACCATTTCACTAGTATGCCCTCTAGAGTGTGTATGAAATGATGAGGCCATTCCTCTGGGGGTGTCATCTTCCACATCGTTGTACACTTCTCCAAGTGTTTCGCTGGTGCCCCCTGTCCATCGTACTTATGATGCTTGTTGCTTTTCTGTTCTGAGCCAAACCTTATGCGCAGTAACCGCTTACATTGGTACCAATCCTTGATTGTTTCTTTGTGTGCACCCCACCATCTTGTAGGTGTGGCCTTGAGTTCTATATCGAGTGATAAGAGTCTCTAGTTTTCTATCACTTCATCCTCGTACTGTGCCAAGAATGATTCTAGATCATTAACTCCATGGAAACTAGGTGGTTCCCTTATCTCCGTGCCTATCCATCTTACTGTGTGGTCTATTCTTGCGCACCTTCTGGTGGAAACTTCGTGTAGCCTTTATTGCCATTTTTCTAGACCTGTGTCTGAGTCTGTTGCACATGATGTAATTCTCCTCCAACTAAGTATCTCATTTGTAGTTGGGTTTACGTAATCCTCATCACGCATAGTTGTTCTGTACAACTGGTTGATTTCCTCCAAGTCTAAACAGGTAGGTTCTACAAACCTTTCCCCTTCTTATGGGTCCAACGACGCAATGACCTTGTATTCTCCTGACTCAAATGTCATTTTTTGTGTCTTTAAATTGATTATGGCCTGGTTATCAAACACCCAATCCAATCCAAGAAACACTGGATATGGTGTTGTGCCGTCCACTATTTCAATCACCTTAAAGTCTACTTTAATGCACACTCCATCCAGGTCTACTGTCACTCCTTTCAGTCTACCAATTGGTAGGAATCTGTGTTGGTTTTTTAGTTTCAATTGAACTGGTGAATATCCTAATGTGGGATCTCCCATACATTGCCATGTCTTCTTTGGGAGTACATTGACTTTAGATCCTAGATCTAGTATGATATCTCCCATGTTGAAATCTTCGATGTTGGCATTCAGCCTGAACTCCCTACTTGTTCTTCTCCTTGTATGTAGGTGATTGATCGTTTTTTGTTCTAATTTTCCTTTTGTCTCTGTGATACATCTTTCTAATATAGTTTGCAATATTTTGACAGTTGATGGATCATTCAATAGTTTTACACATGATTTCAAAAAGACTTTGATTGTACTTACTTGTCCCATGGGTTGCATTTCATTGGTATGATCCAGCAATGGGGGCATCTCATACTTCGATGCTTCCTTGCTCTACTGCACAGCTGAAGTTGAAGCGGTGTATTGCTTCATGAATTCTTGTCTAGCTTGTTGAAATATTTCCTTCTCATTCTACGCGTCGAACCGTCTCCTTGGTTCGACATTCTTCGTCACCCAATGGTGTTGTATTGGTTCTTGTCGGGCTGCATTGTATACTGTTTTAGCTCCTCTGCATATAACTATGTTGATGTTCTGTCCTTCATCCCTTGATTCTGCTGAGATCCATTGAATGTTTCGATTGTTCTGATTCCTCTTTTCTTGGATATTTACTAATAGTGTCGGACATTCTTCCGTATCAGGGTCAGATGCTCGACAATACATACAAGTTGCTGGTGGAAGTGGACATTCCCTTGCATAATGTACCGGTTGTTGACAATTATGACATACCACTGGTCCTCTACCTCTTCCAAAGCCTCCTCTTACTCATCCTCCACCTCTGTAGCCAGCTCGATCTCCTCTTGGCGTGTTATATGGAGGTGCATGATTGTACTGCACAATATTGTACTGAGGTTGCATTGTGTTGTACTGTGGCTGTGCAGTAATATATGGTTGTTGCGTAGTATTATACTGTTGCTATGCAATGTTGTATGGGGTTGGAACTTGGTTAAATTTCGGTGCAGCTTGCCCAGTCATCATTTTTTCTTGCACTCTATATGCATCTGATGTCCTCTCTCGCATCAAATTCATAGTTCTACAATCTTTGTCGTTGTGGCCCACTGACTTGCAAAAGTTGCAATATGAACTCTTTGGAACTATCTGGTATTTCTGCATCATTGGGAAGTGATATGGATCATGACCTAGTTTCTTACAGATTTCACACCATAGTCCTCCTATTGGTAAAGGATTTGTCATTCCTGCTGCCATATACTGCGCGAATGTTGGAAATTTGTTCTTGTGGTGTCCTTTCGTCCTGCATGTTGTACACCAAATGACTTCTCGTTTGTCCTTACTTTTGTTCTGGTTTAGCTGGAATGTTAAGTTCTTCAAATCCTCCTCATTTCTTCGATGGATGGATATGTCTGTTGATATTGGTTTTCTTCAAGTTGCAGGGCTTCTTGCAGAGCCTCTACCTGTGTCTGAAACTTTTGTTGTCGTAATGGGTATTTCAAGTGTGGTAGTAGTGAATTGATGAATAGGTGCATGTGCTACATATTGGTCATGAGATATTTCAACTTTCCTTTTATTCACTTGAATCTCTGGTCAATCTCCCATACAGATTCTCCTGGTTTATGTCTTATCTCTACATCTCGTTCATGTACTAATCTTCTGAACTTGGCTTTTGGAACTCATTTATCAACAATTTTTTTTATGTCTGCAATCATTCTGGTTATCCCTGGTGGATTGTTTGTAGCTAAACTCATATACCAATCCAGTGTGCGATCACTTAGTGTAATCGCTAGCTGTGCCAGTTTAGCATCTTCGTCTGTGATCTGTTTCGCTTCCAAAATCTTCTCATAGATAAACAAATGGTTTTTCGGGTCTTCCGACGCTTCTCCTTTGAATTCTTGTAACCTGATGGTGGGATTGTGTCCTGCCATCCTAAATGTTGAACTAATACCTCCACACAGTGTAGATACTTGACTAGTGTTGCATGAACTGGCTCCTTCAGTTGTTGTTCCTTGTGTAGATGTACTTCCTTCTGTCTTTCTTCCTCCGAAATGTGGTTGTCTAAACGGTAGTGCTCTCTTTGGTGTATTAGTCACACATGGGTTTATGAGTTCCACACTGACATTAATATGGATAGGATTACTACCCTCTCTTCCCACTCTTGGACCTCTTGTCTTCCTCTCATATGTTGCACACAGGATATCCTTAATCTTCTCCACAACCCGGAGATACACTATCTCTTCTTCATCACTTTCCAAGCCTTTCCTCGTAGCTATGACTCTCTTCTTGGTATTCACCTTGTATTGGTAGGGTACTCCGCTACGCGTCTTTCCAGCCATCGCCATGATCCACTTGATCTTGTTGTCGTCCATCATGATTGGGTCCAAGGGTTCCTCCTTCTTTCCTTTATCTGTTCCTCCTTCCATTTCTCCTCTTTCCGTCAATGCTTCCCCCCTTCCCCCATGCACGTAGCGAAGTTTAGTTGTTTTACTCCATAATCATTAACCCTTTATTGTATAGAATTATCTTAATAGAAGTATACAACGATCTAATATACCTTCCTCGAGGTCCGTGTAGAAACTCTTTCTCTGTTGCATTGTACGACTTCATTATATCTACTGCAAAATTTGTTATAAAGCTTGCTATAATACTTTCGAGCCAAAAATATACTGCGTGGGTGAATTTATTGTTCACCTGCTATAACTGCTCGATATGTACTAAGGTCCACTCTAACTATCGGATCCGGTTCATTGCATGGTTATCCTTCAACCTCAATATCCACTCTTGCAATAAGTGTGGAAAATCATAGAAAAAGACATCATACAAATCAGTAAACACGTATTTCTCAAGATATTTGTGGGGTGTTACTCTAGGGTTTCTGTGCAAACTCCAACTCTTTTGTCCTGAGCCAGCTTTCGATCTCTGCTTTTGTGGGATTCGGTGGTCGCAACATCCCCTTCTAGAAGCTCATTGTTTTATACTTCTCTTCGTCTACCTCAGTATTCTCTTGATCCGCTTCCCACAGATCTTACATATCTTTTAACAGATCTTCAACAGATCCCATCTACTCAATCCTCTACTGTTCCAACCAATGACAACATAACCATTTGTTGGTTATTGTTTTCATCTGAGTTTATATCTTTATCTTGAGAGACCC
The DNA here is from genome assembly GCA_009831015.1 of Picea engelmannii. NCBI lineage: Eukaryota > Viridiplantae > Streptophyta > Pinopsida > Pinales > Pinaceae > Picea > Picea engelmannii. The sequence goes on along the minus strand of ML815993.1, from coordinate 54,163 downwards.
AGGGTTCATGTCTGCTTGGGGTTCCAACAAAGCCTCTAAAACTATCGACCCTCCTAGTAAACCAAAAGGCTACGCAGTGCATAGAGTGCACTGTGTAGTCTCACCCAAGATAGTCTTAATGGGTGGCTGAAATACTCATGTGTTTGCATCCTAGGATTGAGTGCGGATCTGGAAAATGTGCGTTGAGGGTTCTACTTAATTTATTAACACAGTAAATTATCATTCACGATCATGCATGCAATATAATCAACTCAATTGTTCGGTATATCAATAACTATTGAAGATAGTAAAAAAACACATGCATTCAATCACATAACATAGGATTTACCGTGGTTCACCACCCCTTGGCTACATCCACAAAGATCTGACTCTTAGCTCTTTTATTATAGTAGTTCCCAAAACTACAGCGCCGCATGCTTTACAACTCTTCTCAGTCAGGTTGAGATCTATTATGAGGCAAACTAGATTGCACCAAGCTCCTCATCCTGCGATCTAACCCTCAAGATCTACCCTCTGTATTCCTCTCTAGCTCAACAACTTACAAAATTAGGTCACACAACAAAATATTATATCGCATATGCCCTCTTCTATGAGACCTAGGTATCTATATTTTATATGTTTCCGGATCGCCAGCCATTACAATGTATTACAAAAACCCTAACCTTAACGTTGTTAGGTCTTCCATGTGTGCACGCATGCTACTCTTCCTTCCAGCTGTCACTTTCCTCATGCATGCCTTATTTCCTAAAATAATCTTTCTTTCCGCTTTGGCCTTCTTCCAACAATATGAGTTTTGATATATTTGCAGGTAACACTATTCTAGATGGATATTACATGTCATGCCATTTCCGATGGTATGTGGAATGTCACATAACTCCTCACAGTTAGAGAGTTATGGCCATGTGAAGTTGGAGAACCCTCATGAGTCATCTAGAAGCCCCAAAAGGTCAAAGTGGTCAAAGTGTTTGCAAAAGAAATTATTTAAATTATAAAGTTAATGGAGAACTCCCTAAAATAAGGAAAGTGGGATGCTACATGCAAGTATAAATAAGAGGCAAGGATCTCTCATTCAATCAAACTTGAATCTATTGAATATCATTCAATGTCTATTTTGTGAAAGGCTATTTGGGCAGGTATTATTGATAGAGAAAAGTGCGTCAGGAAAATTGTGGCAGAAAAATTGTGGTAGAAAAAGTGCGACAGAAAAAGTGCGGCAAAAGAAGTGCGGCAGAAAAATCGTGACAACATGGTTGGGGTCTATTTATGAGAGATATGGCACATCTTGTTTGAGGTATGTTTTGTGAGATAGGTTTTAGCTCTTGAGATGGTATTGAATGTTCAATATTGCTACATATATCATATTTGTTGAAGGATACAGTTGGTATTTTGTTGTTGGTATTTGGCATATGGGTATTGGTCTTTTGGTTGTGATGTGTTGTTTAAGTTGTTGGTTTAGCTTGAGGCTACATAATAGTGAGGTTGTGGCACATGGTTTGATGTAATGGTTTATGGTATTTTTTTTATGGATAGAGTGATGAATTTTTTATGGTTATATTGGTGTATGTCTGTAACACCTTGTTTCCCCCAGTTTGTAAAAATAACTATACTGGACAAGAACTATGGCAAACTCAAAGATGTGAATGTGTGATTTGAATGGACCTTAGTACAAGGTTGACGAATGTAATTTAACATTATGAATATATATGTATATATGTTGCAGGACTGTTGGGAGGGGGATGTGTTGAAAAAGAGACCACAATGGCTAAAGTAAGGTGGTGGAAGGCACCTGGAGTGGTGGCGTTAACTTCCACCGAAACCAATACCGTATTTGGTCTTCACTAGCCCGGAGAACCAAGAGCAGCTCGTTGGCCCCGAAATGAATTACTCACCAGGATGGTAGGTGAAGAGGCTCCTCACGATTTAATGAAGGATGGGGGTGAACTGCCCATCCGTGGAGGCCTTAGACCTGACCATCGTGGGGAAGTTTGTGCCACACGCAACCTCGTCGGAAAAGAAAAGGTAGGAAAGAGGTGTGGAAGAGGGGGTGACGAGAGATCGTAGGGGAGATCAGAATAACTCTAAAACAAAATACAGAGTGAGTGATAGCAGAGAAGAAGGGGAGTAACCTTCGTTCTCGATCATTGAAGAACAAAGACAGAGAGTCTCAAGCATCGTGGTCTCAGCTCGGGGGTGGCTAGTGGTAAATCCATTTGGAATCGCTGAGCCTACGGTTGGGTGGAAACGAGCACCCCTCTCAGCAGTTGCAACACACTTGGTGTTTTTTTTCTGATAAGTGTTATATCTTATATCTTGAATTTAAATATTCTGACATGTATGCTCATGTTTTGTGAAATTATGAAGGATTTCAGTATAATATTGTTTGTATGGTGTTTTGATCAGAAATGGTGGTTGTATGCTTATAGCGGAACGACCGCATACAACTTAT
>ML815993.1:21453-51667 GCA_009831015.1 Picea engelmannii | reverse complement strand
TGTCTTACATGATGCCCTGGATGGATTTCCTTACAGGGGCACCCTTTCGGGATCACTACTTTACCTTCCAGAAGACCTTACAGTCTGGTCTTCAAACCTGGTGAAAATTGCCCGAGGTCCAGAAGGGGGATGTTATGGTTTAAGTCCTAAAACCCTACACGAAAGGGAGTGGCTCTCTTAGACAACAATTTTTCGGCATCTCGGTACCTGGAATACCAAAGGGCATATTCCCTTGTACTCGCAAGTCCCAAAACCCCAACTTACGAAATCCAGAAATAGATGCGCACGTTTAAGAGTTGGTATTTCGGAGTTTTGGCTCTCGGAAGGTATAGGTGCAAGATCTCCTGTCTGCGCACATCGTGAACTTCGATTCGCGAAACCCCAAATTTGGTCGAGGGTATGATGAAAGGGAATATTGGCTTTTTGGCACCCGGGTGGTCAAGGAGTGTGAATCTTCAACCTCTGGTATCGCGAAGTCCCGATATGCAAAATTTTGACTTGCGAAATCCAGTTATGGCATAGTGTGACTTGGGTCGACATTTTCGGCATTTCGATACCCGAAAGACCTAATGGTAAGTTCCCTATATGCGCCAACCCAGAAATCCCAATTAGTAAAACCCTAACTCGGACTAGCATGGATGAGTTTTGATGACCAGAGTTTTCGGCTCCCGGGAAACCTAGGAGCGAGACTTCTTGTCATTGCACAACACAAAACCCTGATAAGCGAAATGTCAAAATGACTGAGTACGTATAGCCTTGAGTGTTTCGGCATTTCGGTACCCGATATCCCCAAAGGACATTTTTTGTTCCTTGTCTCTACTAGAGGAAAAATCCTGATGGGGAGAGTTCCTATGTGGCGTAGCGCGCGAAATCTTGATACTTCGGAGTTTCATCTCCCGGAGGTTCTGGTTACGAGACCTCTTTTCCTCGCATATCCCGAAATCCTGGTATGTGAAAACTTGAGATGGCCTAGCGGATATAAATCTAGCGTGGGTAAGCCTTGGTGTTTCGGTGTTTCGACAGCCGGGAAACCCAAGGGTCAGTCTTTTGGTACTCGCAAGTCCAGAAATCCTTACTTGTGAAATCCCGAAATAGTATAGTGTATTTCAAAGTTTGGTGTTTCAGAGTTTCGTCTTTCGGGAAACCTAGGTGCAAGACCTCATGATTCTCGCATATCGCAAAATCCCGAAGTACGAAACCCCAAAATGAGTATAGTGTGACTAGAATTTAATGTTTCGATGTTTCAGCATCCAAAATATCTAGAGGCAAGTCTCTTGTCTTCGCGTAGCCCAAAATCCTGACTTGCGAAACTGTGAAATGGCATAATGTGTTTAGAGTTTGGATGTTTCGTTATTTCGGCACCCGGGAAATTCAGATGTGAGACCTCCTATCTTCGCGTAACCTGAAATCCTGACTTGCGACATCCCCATAGGCAAAATCCTGAAATGGATGAGCACACATGGTTTTGTTGTTTTGGCATTTCGGTACCCGGGATCCCCAAAGGTTAGTTTTCCTCGTGTTCGCTAGACACGAATTCCCAATGAATGAAACCTCGAAATGAACAAGGGAAATACACCCTTCGCGATTTCCCGAATCGCGAAAGTCAGGAACACCTCTCCGGTAAGGCTTGTGGTCATTGTCGATGATCATATGGGTACAGACAAGGGATGGTAGGGTTTACAATAGGCCCCATAGGAGTTTTAGGATTCTGTTCCTCGAAGAAAAGATAAAAAAGACCGAAATTTTTTTATTTCCATAGTGGGGTTGTTACAAAGTGGTATCAAAGCATGGTTACAACACTTGGCCTGCTTGGGCTCATGAATGGGTTGCGCAGAGACTCCATTTGGAGTACTGTTAAAAGGAGTAACTCCTTATCTTGACCCCCTCAATTAAAAAGTCAAAGTCAAGAATGAAAACTCCTATTGTGTGTGTGCATGAGAAAAATATGAATTATGTACTAGTTATAAATGAATATGGACATTGACTAATGACCAACGTTTTTCCTTTTGCACACAAGCGGAAGATCAACTGCGGGAAATTATCGACGTATAGAATGGTGAATCATCATGAAGTGGGGGAGGGGTCCCATAATAGAGACAAAGAATATGACGAAAGGAGGGCGGTAGGGACCCCTCTAGATCTGGCTGAGACTCTGAGGAGCCTCATGGTCGAATTACAAAGCTACAAGGATGACAATGATAGGATGATGAAAGAACAAGAGAAACACACAAAAATTGACGCATTTTTACTGTAGAGATTATCCGACCTACAAAGACAAATTCAACATGAACCTGAGACACAGAAACATGGTCATATCAGTGGCCACACTGAGAGGAGCACCTCGAAAAAGGTCCATCCTAGAGGTAAAGGACAAGCGGCAGATGATTCCTCTCGGAAGGAAGCTGGTGATTCGGAGGGCTCTTCTAGCAGCATAACTAGTTCTTATTCCCGAAGAAGACAAAAGAAGTGAAATATTTCCAAGGGTCATAAATTCGAAGAATTCAGGAAGGCCAAACCACCCTCCTTCAATGGTGAAACAAAGAAGGGAGAGGAAGCAGAGGCCTGACTGCTTGGACTAAAGAAGTATTTTAGATTCCATGAATTCTCAGAAAATCTGAAGGCCCGAGTGGCCACCTTCAACTTGAACGAAAAGGCTTCCATTTGGTGGGAAGACCTTAAGAATGTGAAAGGGGTTCATGAAGAGGACCTGTCTTGGGAGAAATTCGAGAAATACTTCTTAAAGAAGTATTTGTCGGAAAAATATTTCGACGAGAAGACTAAAGAGTTTTATGAACTCAAACTGGGGCAACTCACTATAGAATGATATGTCAATAAATTCCTTGATTTATTGAGGTATGTACCTTATATAAAAGAATAAAAGGAAAAGGTGCAACACTTCATCAGCGGACTACCTAAGGACTATCGGAACAGAATTGAATTTGATGAGCCAAAGACCCTAGAAGGCGTTATCTGAAAGGCAAGATATTTTCATGAATAGTTTGGACATCGGATAGAACCTCACAAAGGATGGAAACTGAAGAATACTTCAGGATTTCAGAGAAAGGGGATTAAATCCCCAATATTTAAGAACCATAAGAATAACTCAAGGATGAGCTTCCCAGCCCAGAGTGTACACCAGCAGAACTTTCCCTCCTTGAGCGGAAATAAAACTTATGGATCTGTACTAGTGAAGGTTGATAACCCAAACATAGAACCTTTGAAATGTTGGGGTTGCAGAGAAGAACATCTACTGAGAGGCTGTCCACACCGACAACAGAATAGTCAGAGAATTTATAACATCCAGGAAGCTACCACCGTCAATGATGTGGACAGGAGTGTGTCGCAAATTTATGTAGCCTTGGATAATAACCAAGCCGACCACCAAGCTTTAGTGGTGGAAATAGAAGGTATGATTTCCAACCATCTAGTGTCTATTTTGATTGACCCTGGTTCAAATTTGAGTTATATAGCCCCTAAGGTTGTTGATAAGTGTAAACTATAGCCATAAAAACATACCAAGCCATGGTTGGTACAGTTAGCCACTGGCACCAAAAGAAGGGTAGTTGAGGTCATACCAACCTGCCAATTAAGGTTGGGTGAATTCCCCACCCAAGAAACCCTTAACATATTACCCCTGGGATCGTATGATCTATTGATTGGTATGGATTGGCTAGCCGCCCATAAAGCCAAATTGGACTGTTACCATAAAACCTTAGAATGTGTAAGTAAAGAAGGGAAAAGGATAACCCTTCAAGGGATCCGAAAACCTATCTCGGTGAGGCAAATATTCGCTCTGCAAATGAGAAAGTATTGCCGAAAAGGATGTCCCCTATATGCAATACAAGTGTTGAAAAATATTGAAGATGACAAACCAAGCCTCGAAGACCACCCTACCCTAAGAGAATACAAAGATGTGTTTCCAAAAGAGGTACCGGGTCTACCTCCGAGAAGAGACATAGAATTCTCGATAGAACTTGCGCCGGGAGCGGTGACGGTGTCTAGGACACCCTACCGGATGAGCACACTTGAGTTAGTTGAACTCAAATTACAATTAAGAGAAATGATGGATAGAGGCTATATTGGGCCCAGCGTGTCTCCATGGGGAGCACCAGTCCTGATTGTGAAAAATAAAGATGGCACCCTTCGACTGTGCATAGATTATAGACAACTCAATAAGGTAACCATAAACAACAAGTACCCCTTACCCAAGATTGATGACCTGTTTGATCAATTGGGAGGTGCCTCTATCTTCTCGAATATTGACTTGAGGTCTGGATACCATCAAGTCTAAATCAAGGGTGAAGACATCCCCAAAACTGCCTTCAGGGCAAGATATGGTCACTATGAGTTTGTGGTAGTGCCATTTGGGTTAACCAATGCCCCTGCCACTTTTATGTGCTTGATGAACAATGTACTCAACAAATTCCTAAACAAATTTGTACTAGTTTTTATTGATGATATATTAATTTACTCCAAGAATAGAGAGGAGCATGAGGAACACCTTAGGATTGTACTTCAAGTTCTAAGAGAACATTAGCTCTATGCCAAATTCAACAAGTGTGATTTCTTCCAGAAGAAAATACATTACTTGGGCCATGTTCTATCCAAAGAAGGAGTAGCAGTAGACCCTGACCAAATCAGATCTATCATGGAATGGCCTACCCCAAAGGATGTTTGGATATCAGATCCTTTATGGGATTAGCAGGTTACTATAAGAGATTTATAAAAGGATTCTCCAAGATTGGTTGTCCAATCACTACCCTCCAAAAGAAGGGGACAAAATTCATGTGGACACAGAAACGTGAAGAAATATTTCAAACCCTGAAATATCTATTGACCCATGCACCCATGTTGAAGATCGTCAATCTCGAAGTTGAATTCCTCATGTGCACAGATGCCTGTAAGGAAGGGCTCAAAGGATTCCTTATGCAGGGTGGGAGTGTGGTCTGCTATGAATCCCGAAAATTGAATGAGCATGAAGTCAACTATGTGACCCATGATCTAGAACTGGATGCCATAGTGCACGCCTTGAAAATGTGGAGGCATTACCTTCTGGGAAGAAAATTTGTACTTATGACAGACCACTATGGATTGCGATATCTGTTTGACCAACCAAAGCTCAATGCCAGACAAGCTAGGTGGATGGCCCTCCTCAGCAAGTTTGATTTTGAAATCAAACATATTAAAGGAAAATAAAATAGGGTGGTTGATGCCCTTAGTCGAAGTATGAAAACAATTCACCTAGAAGCGGTGAGCACCTGTAAGATGGATGTCAAAGAAAGAGTCAGAAATGAAAAAGGAACAGATCCATTCTTCCAGACCGTGACCTCATACCTACAACAAGAACCCACCGGGATAAAGTATGGAGGCTACCAGATGATGGAAGGAGGTCTGCTCACTTACCGAAGCAGATTGTATATCCCAAATTGTGACGACTTGAAGAGGTTCATACTCGATCAACTACATAAAAGACCCTATATCAGTGATCCAGGATACCAAAAGATGATCACGGCCACCAAGAAACAATTCTATTGGCCTAGATTAAAGAAAGACATAGCCGAGTAGTTAGCCAAATGCATAGAATGCCAACAAGCAAAAGCAGAGCACCGACACCCAACATGATTATTACAACCTCTAACCATCCCAGAATGGAAATGGGAAACCATCTCCATGGATTTCATCACTGGATTACCAACCTTGACCAAACAGAATGACACCATCATGGTAGTGGTGGATAAATTGAGCAAGTCCACTCACTTTATCCCCATCAAATCGACTTGCAAGGAAATAGACATCGCCGAGGTATTCATGAAGGAGATATTCAAACTACATGGTATGCCGAAAGAGATCGTTTCTGACAGAGACACGAAATTTACTTCCAACTTTTGGAAGTCACTGATTGTTGGTTTAGAGACCAAGTTGTTGTTTAGCACCACCTATCACCCTCAAACCAACAGACAGACAGAAAGAGTAAACCAAATACTAGAAGACATGTTAAGAATGCATGTAATGCATCAACCCAAGAAGTGGGAAGACTACCTGCCACTGGTGGAATTCGCCTACAACAACGAGTACCAAGAATCCTTAAAGATGGGTCCCTTCAAAGTCCTCTATGGTAGGTCGTGCAACACTCTTGTCAGTTGGAGTAATCCCGTAAACAAAATTTATTTTGAACCTGACATGCTAATAGAAATGGAACAACAAGTGACTCAGGTAAAACAAAACCTGGAGGTCGCTCAGAACCGACAGAAAAGTTACACCGACCAAAAGAGAACTCCAAGAGAGTTCAAAATGGGAGACCATGTATATCTCAGAGTTAGGCCCAGGAAGAGTTCTCTAAAAATGGGAGCTTGTTCCAAGTTGGCACCTCGGTATTGTGGACCCTTTGAGGTTCTAGATAGAGTGGGACCTATAGCCTACAGGCTAGCACTTCCTCCCATAGTAAAAGCACATAATGTTTTCCATGTTTCATTATTGAAGAAATATGTACATGATTCTAATCATATAATTGACTGGTCTCTGATCCAGGTGGAACTGGAGGGAGAATTTCTACCAGAACCTCAATTCATACTGGACAGAAAGGAAACCCCGCTCTGGAACTGAACCATTGCACAGGTCAAGGTGCAGTGGAGACATTTTGGCCCAGATGAGGCTACATGGGAAATGGAGGATGCCATGAAACAGGCATATCCAATTTTGTTTACCTCTGTACATACATGTCATGATGATAGATAGAACATCGAGGATGATGTTCCTTTAAGGGGGAGGGAATTGTAACACCCTGTTTCCCCTAGTCTGTAAAAATAACTATACTAGCCAAGAACTATGGCAAACTCAAATATGTGAATGTGTGATTTGAATGGACCTTAGTACAAGGTCGACGAATGTAATTTAACATTATGAATATATACGTATATATGTTGCAGGACTGCTGGGAGGGGGATGTGCTGAAAAAGAGACCACGATGGCTGAAGTAAAGTGGTGGAAGGCACCAAAACCAATACCGTATTTGGTCTTCACTGGCCCAGAGAACCAAGAGCAGCTCGCTGGCCCCGAAATGAATTACTCACCAGGATGGTAGGTGAAGAGGCTCCTCATGAGTTAAGGAGGGATGGGGGTGAACTGCCCATCCGTGGAGGCCTCAGACCTAACCATCGCGGGGGAACCCTTTCGGGATCACTACTTTACCTTCCAGAAGACCTTACAGTCTGGTCTTCAAACCTGGTGAAAATTTCTCGAGGTCCCGAAGGGGGATGTTATGGTTTAAGTCCTAAAACCCTACACGAAAGGGAGTGGCTCTCTTAGACAACGATTTTTTGGCATCTCGATACCTGGAATACCCAAGGGCGTATTCCCTTGTACTCGCAAGTCCCGAAACCCCTACTTGTGAAATCCTGAAATAGATGCGTCGGTTTAAGAGTTGGTATTTCGGAGTTTCGGCTCCCAGAAAGTCTAGGTGCAAGATCTCCTGTCTGCGCACATCGTGAACTTCAATTTGCGAAACCCCGAATTTGGTCGAGGGTATGATGAAAGGGTATATCGGCTTTTTGGCACCCGGGTGGTCAAGGAGTGTGAATCTTCAATATCTGGTATCGTGAAGTCCCGATATGTGAAATTTCGACTTGCAAAATCTAGTTATGGCATAGTGTGACTTGGGTCAACGTTTTTGGAATTTCGATACCCGAAAGACCTAAGGGTAAGTTCCCTATACGCGCCAGCCCTGAAATCTCGATTAGTAAAACCCTAACTCGAACTAGCATGGATGAGTTTTGATGACTGGAGTTTTTGGCTCCCGAGAAACCTAGGAGTGAGACTTCTTGTCATTGAACAACACGAAACCTCGATAGGTGAAATGTCGAAATGGCTGAGTACGTATAGCCTTGAGTGTTTCGGCGTTTCAGTACCTGAGATCCCCAAAGGACATTTTTTGTTCCTTGTCTCTACTAGAGGCAAAATCCCAACGGGGAGAGTTCCTATGTGGCGTAGCGCACAAAATCTTGATACTTCGGAGTTTCGGCTCTCAGAGGTTCTGGTTATGAGACCTCTTTTCCTCGCATATCCCGAAATCCCGGTTGTGAAAATCCGAGATGGCCTAGTGCATATAAATCTGGTACTTTGGAGTTTCGGCTTCCGGGGTACCAAAGGGCATGAGTCCCTTGACGTCTCATTCCGTGAAAACCCGAATGGTGAAATCCTAGTGGACGAAACCCTGGAATGATAATAACATGGATGAGATATGGTGTTTTGGTGTTTCGACACTCGGGATACCTAAGGGTAAGATCCTCTTGTCATCGCACATTGCGAAATCCCGAAGTATGAAACCCAAAAAGATCTAGCATGGTTAAGCCTTGGTGTTTCGGTGTTTCGGCAACCAGGAAACCCAAGGGTTAGTCTTCTGGTACTCGCAAGTCCCGAAATCCCGACTTGCGAAATCCCAAAATAGTATAGTGTATTTCAGAGTTCAGTGTTTCAGAGTTTCGGCTCCCGAGAAACCCAGGTGCAAGACCTCATGATTCTCGCATATCGCAAAATCTCGAAGTACGAAACCCCAAAATGAGTATAGCATGACTAGAATTTAATGTTTCGGTGTTTCGGCATACAAGATATCTAGAGGCAAGTCTCTTGTCTTTGCGTAGCCCGAAATCCCGACTTGCGAAACACCGAAATGGCATAACGTGTCTAGAGTTTGGATGTTTCGGTATTTCGGCACCCGAGAAATTCAGATGCGAGACCTCCTGTCTTCGCGTAACCTCAAATCCCGACTTGCAACATCCCAATAGGAAAAATCCTGAAATGGATGAGCACACATGGTTTTGGTGTTTCGGCGTTTCGATACCCATGATCCCCAAAGGTCAATTTTCCTCGTGTTCGCTAGACATGAATTCCTGATGAATGAAACCCTGAAATGAACAAGGGAAATACACGCTTCACGATTTCCCGAATCGTGATAGCCGGGAACACCTCTCTGGTAAGGCCTGTGGTCATTGCCAATGATCATATGGGTACGGACAAGGGATGGTAGGGTCTGCAACAGGCCCCATAGGAATTCTGGGATTCTGTTCCTCGAAGAAAAGATAAAAAAGACCGAAATTTTTTTATTTCCGTCGTGGGGTTGTTACAAAGTCTTTGGTATATGGTTGAGGTACATGGTTGAGACAAGTAGTTGATGAGTTGGCACATACATGAGGTGTATAGTTGATGAGTTGGAACATACATGAGGGGTATAGTTGATGATGTTGGTACATCTTAATGAGTCAAGGTTAATGCATGGTTGATGCATGGTACATGTTGGTTCAGGTTATTGGTACAGGTTGTTTGGTGCAGGTTGATTGGTACATGTTGTTACAGGTTGACAATGGCAGTGGCTGATTCAGTAACAGTGACAGGTTATCTACATTTGGCATTTATTTTTCAGGGCGGTTGGACGTGGCAAGGATAGGTGGTTGTAACCACCTTCTGGTTGTAGCCAGAGAACTTAGGGGGTTGTAGCCTCCTTCTGGTTGTAGCCAGAGAATTCGGGAGTTGGAGCTTCCCTGAGGTTGTAGTATGAGAAAATAGGGGGTTTGAGCCTCCTTCCAGTTGCAACTGGAAAACAAAGGAAGTTGGTGCTTCCAATGAATGTAATTCTTCAAGACATATAATAAAAATCATTCCATGGTTTTCTCCCGCTTTGGGTTTCCACGTAAAAACACTGGTGTACTTTGTATGTGTATGATTTCTCATTTGTTCATTGTTTATTTACTCTTCAATTATTGGATGATAATGCTACAGTGATATAACACTTGCATTTTTTGGTGAAAAAGGATTAAATTTCTCTATTACCGATTCACCCCCCCCCTCAGTAATCCAACAGCTTCAACACCCTTTTTGAGTTGGGACCCAAAAAAATTAGGGCTTGATACCTCTGCAGGTCATAAATTCTCCTCCTTTGATGAAATAGCAGTGTAGTCGCTTTTTCCTTCAGATTTTTTGGCGTAGAATGGGTATAAATTTGTCCATGATTCGTCCCCTATGAAGGATGACACTTCATAGGAAGATGCCAATCTACTGCCCTATTCCCATGCTTATGACATCTATGGAATTTGAAAGGAATTCCCTCATAGTCAAGCGACTGACTGAAAATTTTTCCTTCCCGTGAGAGATCAAGGGTATCTGATAAATCCTTTCTAAAATTGAGGGATACTAAGATCCGTACCACAATTTTTTTTCCCGAATTAGAAAATTACATATCCGCTTTCATGAAGGTGCTGAGGGTATTTCCAATTTTTCCAAACATTTCCAACTCTAGAATTTCGGCGGCAACACAGGAAGCCACACCCAGATTGGAAGTTCATCAATCCTCTCCCAATATGCATAAAAAAAGGGGTCCATCATTTCAGAAGAAGGGGAGTCAAATCCAGGCACCATGGTTCCCTAAGAATCCTACTCACATCAATGTCTAAATCAAATTTGAACATAAACCAACCTTTTTATAAAGAATGAATCGATGACAATTTTATCCCCAAATCCTTCCACGAAAGGGAAAACCATTCTGTAAGCATTTCTTGGCTGAAATTCCTCCCATTTGCATGTCCAACCACAAGTCTGAGGAAAACTCTGTAGGAGAAGGAGAGAAATTCCCCCAGAGCATAGGGTCGACTTCTGAAGCAACATGAACTCCACCCACAATGAACATCTGGAGATCTAGGAAATACTTTAGAGCTGGGAACGACGACATATCCTCCCTCACACTTCAAACAGGAGGCGATGAAAATGACAGGTCATTGTTAGATAAATTTCCATATAGTAGATTCTAGATAAGTTGTCCATTTGTATGGTCATACCATAATCTATCAGCTCATCCATGTCTACTAACCACCAGATCTCCCAAAAAATCCGCACGGAAGGAAAGGCCTAACTTAGGAACAAGTGAGAGCTATGAACCTAAGAAAGTAAATCCTAAACCACCCGTAGCTAGGGTTTCCGCAGAGCGACTCCATCCCCATTCCCTTCATCCCTATTATTATCCATGTACAACATAAATATTTACTTGAAGTTTAATTGTATTCCAATGGGACCGCTTATTAGTCCTTGTTGAAGGCGTAGAGGGACTATAGCGATCGATAATTCGTTGACTTCATATTAATATGTCCTTTGACTATAAATTTTTGCATCACCTGTATTGTTCGTACTATAGAAGTAAAAACATTATTTTTTGTATAATAAAAAAAACCTTATATGTCATTGTCTCATTGGAGAATATATTGGAGGTCTTATTGCTAGCTTCGCTGTTACCAATGTTGTAAATGTTTAGATATCCAAAGGTTTGAGATTAGATGCTCTTTTTTAATTTTTATTATTTTTTTACTGAAATGTTTACATACCGAAAGTTTTGAGCATCGACGTTGTTTTTTAATGTTTTTATTATTATTAGTCCCTGCCAAAGGCGTAGAGGGACTATAGGGATCGATAATTCGTTGACTTCATATTAATATGTCATTTTATTATTATTTCTATTTGTATTGAAATGTTTACATGACGAAGGTTTAGAGCATTGACACTTTTTTGATAGCTTGAATAGGCGTGACAACTTAAATGTTTACATAGCGCGAGGTCCTGAAACAAGCCTGGCAATTTAAATGTTTACATACAGCGAGGCCCTTAAACAGCCTGACAACCTTAAATGTTTACCTAAATAGGCTTATCAGAGTACATTTTTCCTTGAATTTTTCCATGCAATGTTGCAGTGAATTTGGACAATATTGTTGTCCACCGCTAGTTGCATAGCCATTGTATGTTTCATACTTCTTCTATGCTTGGAATGAAATTTGGTCATCGTTGAAGATACATAGATTGTTTACTAGTTCGATGGGTGATTCTTGTTCGTTGGTTCATCGGTTGTTGCTTTTTGTTGTTTGGTTCAACTTTGCAAGGTTGAGAACTTGCGCCTGTGGTTGGACCTGTTGGGGCTTGTTGCTTGCTTTTGTTTACTTCAGCTTTGCAAGATCAGGGTCATGCATGCTCAGTTGGATCTGTTTTTTTTTTTACTTTGCGGGGTTCAGGTGATGCACCCACAATTCGACCTGCGCTTCTGTCATTCATCGTTTCAGAGTAAGTTTCGATGCCATAATTTCATTTCTATTCATTCTTTGTTGTTCATTGTTTGGAGTTTGCAAGTAAGGATGTTTGATTAATTCTACTAACATGCTCATCATATGTTTTCGGTTCCTTCTATGCTTGGGCTGTAGTTTGGTAATCATTGGAGATACATATGTTGTTTACTGGTTCAGTGGTTGTTGCTTGTTCACTGGTTTGTTGGTTCGTCGGTTGCTTCTTGTTGTTGTTTGGCTCAAGTTTGCGAGTTTGAGGTCCTGGGGCTACAGTTCGGCATGTTCCTTCTTTCTCCTTGGTTTGTTACTTGCTATTTTATTTTGTTTACTTCGGATTTACAGGGTTGGGGTCCTGCGCCAACAGTTGGAGCTGTTTTTTTTTCACTTTGCAATGTTCAAGTCTTGCACTTGCAAGCGGACTTGCGGTTCTATCGTTTACCGTGTCTGGCGAGGTCGAGATCTAGCGCCTGTCTCGTGCCCGCCTATATTGCTCTTAAATTTTTCTCCAATTCTCTTACCTAGCTCTGGACCATACCTACATGTCTTTGCAAAATGTTCTTGTAGAATAAAAGGATACTAATATGGTTCTAGCAAGAGTGGTGTTCCGTGGATTGAAAATTGCAGTATTCAGTTTCTATGTTGTTTGTCGTGCAACATTGCTAGCATAATGAATGTGTTCTCAAATGCATCACACTATTTACATTTGGACGAAACCATTATCATTCTAGGATACTTCAGTGTTGACATGATACAAAATAGTGGCATAACAAATAATTGGACAACTACATGTGCAATTACAATGTCCGTTGTCTTTTTGTTAAGATAAAACATGTGCAAAACACACTTATTAACCATATATGGTGAAATTTTCCCATATCACAATACAACCTCTTTATCATGTACACATACTGGTATGACCATGATACAATTTGTTTTGTACTTGAAATATGAGATGTACACCAAAGATACTGCAAAATTATATTTCCATGTCTCAAAGAATATCTGGATACTTTGTTGTAGAAAACCAAAATCATTCAGCTATGGCCATGCAATTTCTTAATATTTTATGGCTTGTAATATATTTTGGGCAAGATTTTTTTTTATATAATTACAACCATGGATGGAGAAAAGCAAAGGTTCATGTTTCTAACTATCTTTTATTCTATTTGTTGATTCTCATTTAGTGTATGTACATATTACTTGTTCTCCCCTGCATACCAACTTCCATTCATATTCATTGTATTTTGTGCATTCCCACATTGAAACAAACATAATAGATGGAGAAAACGAAGGAGTCTCTATCGCAGGTGTGGAAGAGGAGATACAAAGGTACATGCTTGTATTGCTATTTCATATTCCATTGTTTTTTTTTTCTTTTATTGTTTGTATATGTGTTCACCTAATTTATTGTATGTAGATATTGTGTATCTTTTTACATAATAACTTATCTTCATGTCCTTTGTATTTTCTATTCCGTTACATTGAAATAAATCGAACTATGTTTATTTTTTTACATGTCTTCCTGCATACCAACTTCCTTCATGTCCATTGGATTTTTCCGCATTGCTACATTTAAACAAACAGAGTGGCTGGAGAAGACGATGGACTCTTTGTCGTGAATGTAGAGGAGGAGTTACAAAGGTGCATGCCTCTACTCTTATTTCATATTCCAGTGTTTAGTATTTCATTTATTGTCTGTATATTTGTTCTATTTGTTCTGCTGCTTTTCACCTATTTTACTGTATGTATATACTACATATCTTTCTACATAGTAACTTATCCTCATGTGAATTGTATTTTCTTTGCTGCTACATTGAAATAAATAGAACTGTATTTCTTTCTTTTACATGTCTTTCTGCATACTAACTTACCTTCATGTCCACTGTATGTTCGGCGTTGCTACATTGAAAGAAACAAATTGGTTGTGTTAGCACTTGGTAAATTTTCTAGAGGTTGAAACAAAAGAAATATACAAAGGTAACTTTATCCAACCACTTTTAAATCTGGGATCTAGCCCTTCCAGCTTCAGAGAGGGATCTCTCTATATGATTTAGCTTTGTTTTTAACTTTAGATGTTAGGCTAGGTAAAGAAATAGGTAAGTTTTGTTGTCAAAGGGTTTTTTGAATTGGTTGAGACAGTTTACACATCCATTGGGCTATGGGGTATGTGTTTAATTAAATATGAAATACAACCAGAAACGTAAAGGAAGACTTCCATAGGGCGAGATAATATATTCATTGGATCTTTTAGTAGCTTAAATGATGGACAGAAGAAAAGATGCGAAAGATAAATTCAACTAAGAAGCAGTTAAGAATTTCTTAATTGAAATCACCAGAAGATAAACATTAAAATCTTTCGAGTCAGAAACAGGGTATCCAAGATAAATCCTACAACATTCGTTACTCTTAAAGATTAGTTTCAGAAAACAATATGATCACAAAGCAATAATAACATTCAACTTAGAGAATAAACATCACCAGTGAATACACGCAAAAATCTTGTAAAGTGACTCCTTTTATTAATGGCAGATCTCTTCAAAAATGGTACAGTCTGATAGCGTGAGGGTGTGAAGATCAACAACCCTCAATACTTCGAAAGGTGAATTATTTATAACTCAAATTACAAACGTTCCTTTCATAAGTGATCAGGACATGCTAATTCTATTTTTAGCCTAACTGATTTAACTAATCAAAACTGCTTGATGACTTGGTGCAACTGCACACGGAATTTCTGGGTAGACCGTTGATGAAGCCTTTGCACGACCTCATCTAAATGGACAGGTGACTGGACCTGGACAGCTCATCTGCTAATCGAGCAGATCGCAGAGTTCCTCCCATTTGAGATGACTAGGCACAATGACTTTGAGCAGTCTCTGATACACTTCGTCCATTTCTGTATACTTGGCGAATGTGGGCTTAGTGAGGAATATGTATCGAATCTCGTGTTGGATGCTGATGTCCAACTGAAGAGCGTCCAGGAATGTTTTGCCGGTGATGCTCCCTTGTATGCCAGCAAACTTTGAACTATCCTTAGACACTTCAAATAGACTCTTTTTGTAATCTGGGAGTGTCATCAGTTTATCATTAATAACCTTCAGACCAGGGAGACCTTTCTTCTGGAGAGCCTCGATCTTGTTGAAGAATTTTTGTACCCCTAGGTCCATGGTCTGAACCTTTTCTTCTAGTTGAAGAATTAATCCCCTCTTGGTCAAAACTATTTTGACCTCAAGGATGGTCTATGTTCTGTCCTCGATCTTCAACTCTTCTAGCTCTTCTCTGGTCTTAGAATTTAGGAATTTGATGATCTCATTTGCTTGAGTTGGTTTATCTCCCAATTCTATTCTGATATTTTCAATGGCCTGTTTGCTCCTCTGGACCAACTCATTATGTTCAAACATAATTTGGATCATGGGCCATATCTCATTTATGGACTTTGCGATATCTGTCCATACGTTCTCTTTGACCTCAGCCAAAGTCTTCCGTGCCACTGTTTTCTTTTGGAGTTGTTGTAGTTCCTTCCTGAGCTGCTCAACTACCTGCTTTTCTTTGCAGAGACTGGTCTGGAAGGAATTTTTGAGTTCCTGGAGGTTCTCAACTTCCTTTTTAAGCCCGCTGATCTCTGTCTCTTGCAGGTTCATCTTTTCCATGGATTTGGCTAGGTCGGTTGTTCCCTCTTGTGGTGTCACTGGTGTTGCAGATGGAATTGTTGTTACTGCTGTTGTGCTTGCTCCTGAAATCGGAATAACACTCAATGGAATGACTTCCATTGGCTTCATCTGTTCTTTCTCTTTCAATAATCTCTCCATCTCGGCTTCCATTTCCTTGAGCTGCGCATTCTGCTCCATGAGCAGTTTAAGCATTTCATCCTTCTCGCCTTATTTTTTTGCTATCTCCTTCGCCTGCGAGTCCTCTGTGGGCGGGAGATTCAGTTGTTTCCTCAAGGAGGCGATGTTTGCATTCTTCTTCTTTATCATCTCCTCTGCATCTTTGACATTTGAAGGATCATAGCCGATCTTGAGGACCAACTCCTCCAAAGTCTTGATCCTGTTGTCCTTTGCAAAGGACGATATCTTCTCCAGCTTAAGTTGTGTCTAAGCATTGTTGAGCGACACCTGTAATTTGGCTGCAAAGGCGGAAGCATGCGCCAATGTATGGAATACCATCTCCCCTGTCTGCTTGTGTAGATCCATTTGATCAGCTGGGTGCACGTCCTTCGTCTGAAATTCAAAGGTGGCCCTCTTGTAATCTGTGATCACCTTGGGGTCTGGTACCTGCGCCTGGAGGAAGGCCATGTGCATCCTGCCCCTTTCTGTGTCAAAGGCAGACAATAGCCTATGTTGTGCAGTGGACAACTACTTCTGAAACTGAGCGTAAGTACTACTGGTAAGGGTCTGATTTCTTTTCTTGATCAGCTCGTACTTCTCAAAAATGCTCAACTTGGGCCCAGTCTTTCCTGGCTGAGTGTCCAGTGGGGATTCAGTGGATTTCTTCGGTACTGCTGTGGTGATTTATTTATAAAGGCTTGAACCAAAGGGTGGAATGACCGGCTTGATTACTATGGTAGGTGGGACTTCTACTTCTCCAGTTGGACCAGGAACTGTGGTTGTCTTGGGCCTCTTAGTGTGCAACTAGAACTCTTCAGATGATACCTCCGTGACAGGCAGAGATGACTCTTGTCGAGGCCTTTTTTCCTTAGGGACCTGTGGCATGGTAGTTGGTGGCACAGTCGTCGGGGCAACCTGCTGTTCCACTTCGACCAAGGTGTCAAGCACCCACACAGTCTGGTTGGCAAATTTTTCAATCTCGGGCTTGGACTCATGAACGTACGGGATGTTTTTGTTCTTCACCCGCATTTTCGAGATGATCCCGCATGGGTCATAGTGCCAGGGGAAACTTAAGAAAAACCTCATCTCTCTCAGCATCCGGTCTGCTTCTTCTCCTGCGCCACGACTGTTGCAGATGAAGGAACCAATCTGCCTCTTGATTCGAAGTTGTTGCTTCTTCTTCAATGATACGAAATGAATATCATCAGAATTTATGATCTATCTTATATATTCTAATGCAAAGATTCTTACCGGCACATATTTGGGCAGCTTGTAGGGTGCCAACTCGCACCCGAATACTCTGATCTCGGAGTGGTTTTGATACAGGTACTAATTGCCGGTCTTCGTGTCGTCCGAGAGATGCAGAATTCTCTGGACTTCGTCGTTTATTCGAGGCTCAGGCCTGCCGCTCAACATGCTTACCACAGGGTGGTAAAACAGATCAATGAATGCCTTGAAGCTATATTCTATGGAGTTATGCTTCAGCAAAGAGGTCCATGTTGTGACTGGCTGAGGCCTTCCATCTGCGTCCATCTTCTGCATGGAGAAACTAAATTTGTCTGCTTGAAAGTAAACGAACATGTATGCCAGTATAGACGAATATCTGAACATGCCCTCCGTGCAAAAATTCACGAATTGTTCATGAATATTGTCTGCCAAGAAGGTGCTAAAATCAAATTGGGTGGTGGGCTTTTCATCATTGGAGAAAATGGATAGAAAACCCAGAATGGGCTTATATACCCATTGGTCGGAATAGTACCCTAGCAGGGCACAAAGGGAGGAAATGACTTGGTTTCCCTTGGTGGAGAACATGGACGACGGGTAAGGGGGGTTTGTGGAAGGGAATTGGGCGGAGGTGGGAAGGAAAAGCTCAAATATTTGAGCTCTCTGGGGAAAAGTCATCTTTTGATATAACTCTGTAAGGATCTCTAGGTTGAAAGGAGACGTAGACTCGGCACGGGGAATTTGCATCATTTGGTCTATGTCTTCGGGAGTGATGAGGAACAGGGTGTCTCCGGATGAGGATATGACGGCTCTCTGTTCGAGAATATAGTGAGCTTGGCATTTAAGTGCAAACTCGGGAAAATGATGGATTTGGGGAAAGAGGTACAGGGGTAAATTGGACTCCCAGAGTCCAATTTCATCGCTCTGGTCCAAGAAAACCTCCCTGAGCCATGACTGGAGGTCTGATAAATCGAAATCGCATTTGGTATATGCGATCAATCTGTCTTTGTTGACCAGTGGGATTTTGTCCAGGTCAACAGGAGGCGGGAGAAAAGGATTCTCCTCTCCTTTTGCTAGTCTTGGCTTTGGCGCCATCTCTGCAACAGTACCTGCAATAAACACGAAGTTAGTGGGGTCGACTGACTGTGGATGAAGGTGACGGAAAAGAAACGGAGGCGTAAGAGGTAAATTTTCTGGTGCGATGGATGAATAGTGAATGAGGGGAGGAATAACGGTAGTTTTATTTAAAACTGGGGTCGGTTGGGCGAGGGAGACAGGTCAACATGATAACGGGTATGTTATCTAGTAATAAATGGACAACGGGCCACTTAGGGTGAGATGGCAGGTGACGGTGGCCAAAACATACGGACGGGTGAAGTGGCTGCTAGGGATTGGAGGTGAAAGTCGCAGTAAGGGGCTGGTCATGAGTGGAAAGGGGTAGGGGACTGACAACAGTTATGGGATTTGACATAACTCGGGAGCAAGTGGAACAAGTGGAAAATGACGTCCATGAGTGACGGGGGATATCAGATAGCAGATGGTGATGGGACTTCGGGACCAATAGGTTGACACCACGCATGACAAGGGGCCCGCCAGAGGGGAAAAACTATTCTGGACCCCCCCCCTCGGTTAAAAGCAGATCATCAGGGGGGGTCCAAAATCCAATAAGGTTCATTGATCTACGTGCCCTTTTCTTGGCCGCAGATCTTAGCGTGTCGTTTATCATTCATTTCGGACCCCCCCCCCCTCCATTAAAGGCAGAACGGACGGGGAGGTCCGGAATCCAATCTGGTCCGTTGATTTACGCACTCGTCCCTAGGCCATCCAGATGTGCTCAAGTCTTATCACCGATTCCGGACCCCCCTGGGTTAAAAGAAGAACGGACGGGGGGGGTCCGGAAATCTCTGTGCACCGTAGATCTGGGCGCCGCGATCAAGACCGTCGAAAAGTGTAGGGAGCATAAACTGGGAGCAGAGAACACATGCGCTGGGGGGAAAACATAGGATAAATGTATTTTATGGGTTTTTTCCCCAAATTTTCAAAGAGACACCACCATGGGGCTTCGACCAAACTATCCTTTAGACATTTGAGACATGGTGCAACATTTTACATCAAGCTGGCTTTATTAGATTGAAACAATGAAGAAACTAACCTACATGCTAACCTATCTTCCTATGACAGTTAACCCAGATTAAATTGTTGGGTTAAGAAATTACTCTACCTTGGGGCTATCTGACCAGGATTAGACAGTCTGGCCAGATTTATTCGCTAATCTAACCTAGGCACTTTGGCTAAGATTAAATTGTTTATCCAAATCATTCACTACCCTATCAACATCAAATTTAAAAGAACTTGGCCATGCTTGAAAGGTATGGACCAAGTTACCATTATTGCATGGGGCTTTATTTCAATTCTTTTATGCCCTCTTTTCTTTTTCTTTCTTTTTCTTTTTCTCTTTTTTTTTCTTTTTCTTTTTCTTTTTTCTTTTTCTTTTTTCTTTTTCTCTTTTTTCTTTTCTCAAATTATTTGCAGAATGAAAAATCATTTGTCAACAAAAACACTAGATACAGATAATATCCCAGTCACCAGTTGATTCCCATAGTTTATGGGGTAATAACACCGGCTCCACCTGGGGATGGTACTTTCCCTGTGAAGTGCCAAGAATCCTGGTTCCTGTTGTTCTGAAAATTTCTGCCTAGCAGCCTTTGTTGGTTTTATTCTAAAAAATGGGAAAAACAGTGATCAGCAGCTTAGGGCCTTCTCTTCGGGCTTCAACTAACTGACGAATGTTCTTCACTCAGAAAATGCAAGTGAAAATGAAAATGAAAATTAAAATGGTATGTACAATGAAGAGTGAGAGCTTGAATCTTCTACTAGGGTGTTACATAATGTTTCAACATTCTGCCATTCACAGGTGCTCCTGGCAGATCTGACCCATCAGCGTTGTTTAGCAAGAAGGCATTATTTCCCCTGAAAGCTTGGATCATGTATGGCCCTGTCCACAGATTGTCAAATTTTCCATGCTTTCCCTTGTCTTCATTTCTGGCATCCCATCTCAGCACCAAATCTCCCAGCTCAAAATCATCCTCCTTGGTTCTTTTGTCAAAGATCTTCTTGATGTTTTCTTGGATGACCTGTGTTTTGTTGAAAACGTCCTCTCTAGACTGTTGCAAATGGATCATCTGGTTGATCCTTCTCTGTGAGTCATTTGGCTCAACTTGTACATCTTGAAGCAACTTCATGACAGGGACTCCTAAAGAAGTGGTGAAAACTGACTCTGTACCATAGACCAGCTGGTATGGTGACATACCAATTGACCTTTTGGTGGTCAGCCTGTCATCCCATAAAGAAAAAACCAACTTATTGTGCCATGATTTCTTGTTTTCCTGCAATGTTTTCTTGATGTTATTTACCAAAGTTTTGTTTGAAGATTTCGCCAACCCATTCCCCTGAGGGTAGTAGGCTGTGGAATGCCCCAAACCAATGTGATACTGGTTGCAGAAATCTATGAGTTTCTTCGACCAAAAGGCAGCCGCATTGTCAGTTATAATCTTTCTAGGACAACCAAAACGAGATAAAATATTATTTTCAAGGAATTTAATAATAACAGAGTCAGTGGCTTGCCTTCTTGGTACTGCCTCGATCCATTTGGTAAAATAATTGGTGGCAGTGAGAAGCCACCTGTGTTGGCCTGAAGACGGGGGGTGTATTTCTCCAATGAAATCGAGTCCCCATTGTTGGAAAGGGGCCTCGACTGAGATCGGTTTTAGAGGTAGAGGAAGGAGTTTCCTTTTGCCCTCAAACAATTGACATTGGTGACATGCTATTATCTTCTGATGCACATCGGCGAACAGGGTGGGCCAGTAAAATCCAGCTCTGAGTATTTTGTTGGCTGTAACTTTCCAGTTCAGATGGCCACCACATTCCCCTGCATGAAACTCTTGCAACACTTTATTAGCTTCATCTTTTAGTAAACAATTTAACAGAATGTTTGCAGGGTCTTTCCAATACAAATTGCCTTCTAGAATACAGAATTTTAAAGCTTTCAACTTTAAAAATCTAGCTTTAGTCTTAGTCAAACCAGGGGGAGCTTGTAGATTTTGCAAAACAAAAATAAGGTCTGCGTACCATGGAGAGTTGAGAAATACCTCTCTCACGCTTGGAGTCGCCATCTCACCCTGTTCATCTGCTACATCTAGAAAATTAATGTCAAGAGCGTGGAAATTAGATTCAGCCATTAATTTAGCAAGGCCTTGACCTTTGATTAGTTTCGTGGGCTTAATCTCTATATCGTACTCTAAAATGACAGCAATCCATTTTCCCCTTCTTCCATCCGGGTTGTCCTGCGTCAAGATGTCCTTTACTACCGCATTCGGAACATAAGCTATGGTGTGGGAATGGAGAATGTAGACCCTAAAGTCTTTTATGGCTTTTACCAAAGCAAAAGCTTGATTCTCCATGATCTTGTAATTCAGAGAAGCATATCTTAATTCTTTGCTAAAGAAAGCTATGGGTTGTTCCTACCCTTCGATGTTCTTTTGCAGTAACACCGCTGCTATAGTATGCTCGGATGTGAAAGAAAAGAGATAGAAATCTTTAGTAAAATCGGGACTGATCAAAACTGGGGCTTCTGTGAGTGCTCGTTTGACTTGTTCGAAACACTGTCTGGACTCGGAGTCCCATTTTATTTTTACGTCTTTTTTAAGCATGTTTGTAATGTTCATGAGGAGTTCTGCCAGATTGGGAATGAATCTTCGTAGAAAGTTAATTCTTCCGATGAAAGACTGTAGTTCTTTGAGGTTCCTTGGGTGTTCTAATTTTTGTATGGCCTCGATTCTACTGGGGTCTATCTTGATTCCATCTTTGGAGATGATGTGTCCCAACAGTTTGCCTTCTTCTAACCCAAAAAGACACTTCTTGGGATTTAACGAAATCCCAAACTTTCTACATTTCTCGAAAACTCGTCTAAGGTGCCACAAGTGTTCATCATCAGATCGGGAAAACACCGTCACATCATCTAAATAGACGACAATAAACTTACCCGATTCTTCCACGAAGGCAATATCCATTGCCCTCTGGAACGTGGCTCCTGCGTTCATCAGACCAAAAGGCATCTTCACATACATGGAAGTGACCCATGGTGTGGTGAAAGCGGTTTTGTCTTGGTCGTCCGGGTGAACTAGGACCTGGTTGTAGCCTGAGAAACCATCCAACAGAGATATCCGACTGGACCCGACCACCCTTTGCAGGATGTGGTCCATTTTCGGCAAGGGGTAATTATCCTTCAGGGAGACTTTATTCAGATTTCGAAAATCTATGCAGAGTCTGATTTCCCCGGTTTTCTTACATGTAGGGACCAGATTAGAGACCCACTTGGAAAAACGCAATGGAACTATGATCTTGGCATCGTACATTTTCTTGATTTCCTTTTCTATCAAAGGGAGCAACTTGGGATTTATCCTCCTAAGTTTCTGCCTAAATGGTTTTTGGTCTTCTTTTATTTGAATCCTGTGTTGTATGATGCTGGTATCATAGGCTTTCAAATCTTCATAGCCCTAGGAAAAAACATATGAATATTCTTTGAACAACTCAATGTATTTGAGCTTTTGTTCTGGGGGTAATGATTTGGACAGTTTGACCATCCTAGGTTTCTCTTCGGTCCCTATATTACAGTCTTCTACCTCTTGTCCATGGGCTTCTATTTTTGGTTTTTTGGCTACATCGTTACTGTCAAATAAGTCTTCTAAAGGAACAAGACCTCTAGGAAAAACATTGCTTTTCAACTGTAAAACGTCAGCATCCAAATCGTCATCACCTAATTTTTTTGAATCTATGGTATTTACACTATCAATTTCAAAATCAGAACTCTTTACATTTTCATCTTCATTCTCTAAATCTATATTTGTACATTCAAAATCGTTTTTACACTGCAGAAAATCCTCGATCTGATCTTCATTACCAAACACTTGCCAATACCTGATATTTTCAGGAACCGTCGGTCTGCATTTCACCTCAACAGTATATGGGCGAGTCGGGCGGAAAGGAATCTTACAGGTGGCTACTGACGTAGCCAATCCGTCGGCCAGAATATTTTGTCCCCTAGGCATTACCTGCAAGTCAACTTCAGTAAAACACCTCAAGGCATCAAGAACAGGATTCCTATAAGCTCTAAGATGAGGGTGTTTAGCAACATACTCACCTTTGATCTGCTTGATTATCAATTCAGAATCACCTCTTACCATTATCTTCTTAGCACCAACCTTTTTCAAAAGCTTCAAACCAAGCATCAAGGCTTCATACTCGACAACATTGTTAGTGCACTGGAAATTTAATTTGTAGGAATGATTTTCTGAGTACCTGTTTCTGTGATTATGCAGCCAGACTCCTGCTCCAGCTCCTTCTTTACTTACTGCTCCGTCAAAGTCCATGCTCCAGAAATCTGCGGGTAACTCTTTAGTTATCACGTTCTTCATCTTTGCTACCTCAACGATTTATTGGCCTTCATCTTGACTAGATGTGTCTTCCACTAGTTGAGTATCTTGCTCTCCCGGATCACCATCATTGTACAAGATGAACGAATCTAAATCGGAATGCGCAAAGTAAAGGGGATAATTGTGCGGTTTTTCTTGGCTACTGACCATGTACTTCATCAATGTTTCTCTGTACAATCTGTTTCAATGTTTCTTACTTCGCAGATTGTACTGACAGTGTACCTCCAAAATAGCATTTTCGAAGGCCTGTTGTTCTGCATCTTCAGCTTCTTCACTTACTTTTGTTTGATTTAGAAGAAAGAGTTCCTGCTCTTCTTGGGTAAGGAAGATAGCTTCATTGTCGTGAATGCCCATGAGGTTGATGTGAGTGTCCTCCAATTCCTCAATCACTTCCCCCCCCTCATCAGCATAGTTTTCTTGCAGGGGAGGTCTAATCTATTGATCTGGGCCCCTCTGCTCTCTTTGATCCCTAGGATCTCTCTGTCTGATTTGAGGAGAGTTTCTCCTGAAGTTAGGATTCCGAACCTAAGGGGCAGGTGTGTTGTCTCTTGGAGGATTTCTGTCTGATACAGTCAATCTTTCCAGCATTAGTTCCATTGTTCTGGCCAAAGAATCCAATTTGGAATCTGTGTTCGACGTGGAAGGTTCTTCTTTGATTGTGACTCTCCTTTCTGACCTCTGATGTGCCCTTTTTGCCAATAGATTGGCCTCCACACTTATAGCACTTTTCTGCATGTCCTCCAGGGTGGAAAAATTTCTTTCTCTTAGTTGGTATGACATGTCGGCGTCAAATCCATCAGGGAATTTAATTAATGCCAGACCCTGTGGAGGTTTGATTTCAGTTGGGATTGCATTGTACAGGTTGTTGAACCGGGTACAGTAATCTTGTACCGTCTCACCTTGATTTCTTCTTATATTCTCGTATTCTGACAGTATTTGGAGAGGGTTTTTCTTTACCTCCCATCTATCGAGAAAACTCCTTTGGAACGCGACAAGGTCAGGGACGGAGGCGGCAGGTAAAGCTTTGAACCATTTCTTGACGTCACCTGTCAAACTTTGGGCAAATAATCGCATTTGAACGTCAGCCTCGTCAACTTCTTGCAAGTCAAAATAATCATTCATTTTGTCCACATGTTGTTGGGCATTTAAAGGTCCTGTTTCATCGAACATTGGAAGTCTTGTTTGATAGTCTTGGGGCATGGCATGTAGCAGCACAACCAACACCAAAGGAGCATAGCGAGCTTCCATGATGAGTGGAGGAGGTGGGATAACAACCTGGATGGTTGGCGAGGTAGCGACTGAAGATGAGGACGAGGAGGGACTGGATAGTACTGAGGGAGTGATTTGTGGTTTAGTCGTAGGAGACAGAACTTCGGGGGTTCGGGGTTGCAACAAAGTTGGGTCAAAGATGATTCCAGTTAAAAAATTGTCGGACCGTGTTCTAACCAGGCTTTGCTGTGGAAAAGTATCGAGGTCAAGGTTTTGAGAGATAACTGGTTTTCCTGAAAAAGACAGGGACTATGAAGGGGAATATGACTCACTGAACCTTCAGCTAAGGTCTTTTTCCTAAGAAAATTTTCAGGGTTATCAATTAATGTCGTGGGTTCTGGGTCTGGATGAGATCGAGTGTGAACTTTCTTGGGAGCCATAACTCTTTTTGGTTTTTTATATATATAATTTTTAATTTTGTGAGTCTGAAAATAATATGTACAAAGTTTGATCAACCTCTAAACATTACTTTCTTCTCAAATTCGAGCGTTCTTTTTAGGGGAAAGAAAACGCGAAATTATCAATTTTTAGTTCTTCCCCAGTATGGTCGCCATTATGTTAGCACTTGGTAAATTTATTAGAGGTTGAAACAGAAGAAATCTACAAAGGTAACTTTATCCAACCACTTTTAAAGCTGGGATCTAGCCCTTCCAGCTTCAGAGAGGGATCTCTCTATATGATTTAGCTTTGTTTTTAACTTTAGACGTTAGTCTAGGTAAAGAAATAGGTAGGTTTTGTTGTCAAAGGGTTTTTTGAATTGGTTGAGACAGTTTACACATCCATTGGGCTATGTGGTCTATGTTTAATTAAATATGAAATACAACCAGAAACGTAAAGGAAGACTTCAACAGGGTGAGATAATATATTCACTGGATATTTTAGTAGCTTAAATGATGGACAGAAGAAAAGATGAGAAAGATAAATTCAACTAAGAAGCAGTTAAGAATTTCTTAATTGAAATCACCAGAAGATAAACACTAAAATATTTCGAGTCAGAAACAGGGTATCCAAGATAAATCCTACAACATTCGTTACACTTAAAGATTAGTTTTAGAAAACAATATGATCACAAAGCAAGAATAACATTCAACTTAGAGAATAAATATCACCAGTGAATACACGGAAGAATCCTATAAAGTGCCTCCTTTTATTAATGGCAGATCTCTTCAAAAATGGTACAGTCTGATAGCGTCAGGGTGTGAAGATAAACAACCCTCAATACTTCGAAAGGTGAAGTATTTATAACTCAAATTACAAACGTTCCTGTCATAACTGATCAGGACGTGCTAATTCTATTTTTAGCCTAACTGATTTAACTAATCAAAACTGCTTGATGACTTGGTGCAATTGCACGCGGAATTTCTGGGTAGACCGTTGATGAAGCCTTTGCATGACCTCATCTGACTGGACAGGTGACTGGACCTGGACAACTCATCGTCTAATTGAGCAGATCGCAGAGTTCCTCCCATCTGAGACGACTAGGCATAGTGACTTTGAGCAGTCTCCGATACACTTCGTCCATTTCCGTATACTTGGTGAATGTGGGCTTAGTGAGGAATATGTATCGAATCTCGTGTTGGATGCTGATGTCCAACTGAAGAGCGTCCAGGAATGCTTTGCCGGTGATGCTCCCTTGTATGCCAGCAAACTTTGAACTATCCTTAGACACTTCAGACAGTCTCTTTTTGTAATCTGGGAGTGTCATTAGTTTATCATTAATAACCTTCAGACCGGGGAGACCTTTCTTCTGGAGAGCCTCGATCTTGTTGAAGAATTTTTGTACCCCTAGGTCCATGGTCTGAACCTTTTCTTCTAGTTGAAGCATTAATCCCCTCTTGGTCAAAACTCTTTTGACCTCAAGGATGGTTTCTGTTCTGTCCTCGATCTTCAACTCTTCTAGCTCTTCTCTGGTCTTAGAATTTAGGAATTTAATGATCTCATTTTCCTGAGTTGGTCTATCTCCAAATTCTATTCTGATCTTTTCAATGGCCTGTTTGCTCCTCTGGACCAACTCATTCTTTTCAAACATAATTTGGATCATGGGCCATATCTCATTTATGGACTTTGCGATATCTATCCATACGTTCTCTTTGACCTCAGCCAAAGTCTTCCCTGCCACTGTTTGCTTTTGGAGCTGTTGTAGTTCCTTCCTGAGCTGCTCAGTTACCTGTTTTTATTTGGAGAGACTTGTCTAGAAGGAAGTTTTGAGTTCCTAGAGGTTCTCAACTTCCTTTTTAAGCCTGCTGATCTCTGTCTCTTGCAGGTTCATCTTTTCCATGGATTTGGCTAGGTCGGTTGTTCCCTCTTGTGGTGTCACTGGTGTTGCAGATGGAATTTTTGTTACTGTTGTTGTGCTTGCTCTTGAAATCGGAATAGCACTCAATGGAATGACTTCCATTGACTTCATCTATTCTTTCTCTCTCAATAATCTCTCCATCTCGGCTTCCATTTCCTTGAGCTGCGCATTTTGCTCCATGAGCAGTTTAAGCATTTCATCCTTCTCACCTTCTTTTTCTACTATCTCCTTCGCCTATGAGTCCTCTGTGAGAGGGAGATTCAGTTGTTTCCTCAAGGAGGCGATGTTTGCATTCTTCTTCTTTATCATCTCCTCTACAGCTCTGACATTCGAAGGGTCATAGCCGATCTTGAGGACCAGCTCCTCCAAAGTCTTGATCCTGTTGTCCTTTGCAAAGGACGATATCTTCTCCAGCTTAAGTTGTGTCTGAGCATTGTTGAGCAACACTTGTAATTTGGCTGCAGAGGCGGAAGCATGCGCCAATGTATGGAATACCATCTCCCCTGTCTGCTTGTGCAGATCCATTTGATCAGCTGGGTGCACGTCCTTCGTTTGAAATTTGAAGGTGGCCCTCTTGTAGTATGTGATAACCTTGGGGTCTGGTACCTGCGGCTGGAGGAAGGCCATGTGCATCCTGCCCCTTTCTGTGTCAAATGTAGACAGCGGCCTATGCTGCGCAGTGGACGACTGCTTCCGAAAATGAGCGTAAGTACTACCGATAAGGGTCTGATTTCTTTTCTTGATCAACTCGTACTTATCGAAAATGCTCAACTTGGGCCCAGTCTTGCCTGGCTAAGTGTCCAGTGGGGAGTCAGTGGATTTCTTCGGTACTGTTGTGGTGATTTCTTTATAAAGGCTTGAACCAAAGGGTGGAATGACCGTCTTGATTACTGTGGTAGGCGGGACTTCTACTTCTCCAGTTGGACCGAGAACTGTGGTTGTCTTGGGCCTCTTAGTGTGCAACTAGAACTCTTCAGATGATACCTCCGTGACAGGCAGAGATGACTCTTGTCGAGGCCTTTTTTCCTTAGGGACCTGTGGCGTGGTAGTTGGTGGCACAGTCGTCGGGGGAACCTGTTGTTCCACTTCGACCAAGGTGTCAGACACCCACACAGTCTGGTTGGCGAATTTTTCAATCTCGGGCTTGGACTCATGAACGTACGGGATGTTTTTGTTCTTCACCCGCATTTTCGAGATGATCCTGCATGGGTCATAGAGCCAGGGGAAACTTAAGAAAAACCTCATCTCTCTCAACATCCGATCTGCTTCTTCTCCTGCGCCACGACTGTTGCAGATGAAGGAACCAATCTGCCCCTTGATTCGAAGTTGTTGCTTCTTCTTCAATGATACGAAATGAATATCATCAGAATTCATGATCTTTCTTATATATTCTAATGCAAAGATTCTTACCGGCACATATTTGGGCAGCTTGTAGGGTGCCAACTCGCACCCGAATACTCTGATCTCGGAGTGATTTTGATATAGGTACCAATCGTCGGTCTTCGTGTTGTCCGAGAGATGCAGAATTCTCTGGACTTCGTCGTTTATTCGAGGCTCGGGCCTGCCGCTCAACATGCTTACCACAGGGTGGTAAAACAGATCAATGAATGCCTTGAAGCTATATTATGTGGAGTTATGCTTCAGCAGAGAGGTCCATGTTGTGACTGGCTGAGGCCTTCCATCTTCTGCATGGAGAAACTAAATTTGTCTGCTTGAAAGTAAACGAACATGTACGCCAGTATAGACGAATATCTAAACATGCCCTCCGTGCCAAAATTCATGAACTGTTCGTGAATATTGTCTGCCAAGAAGGTGCTGAAATCAAATTGGGTGGTGGACTTTTCATCATTGGAGAAAATGGATAGAAAACCCAGAATGGGCTCATCTACCCACTGGTCGGAATAGTACCCTAGCATGGCACAAAGGGAGGAAATGACTTGGTTTCCCTTGGTGGAGAACATGGATGACAGGTAAGGGGGGTTTATGGAAGGGAATTGAGTGGAGGTGGGAAGGAAAAGCTTGAATATTTGAGTTCTCTAGGAAAAGGTCATCTTTTGATATAACTCTATAAGGATCTCTAGGTTGAAAGGAGACACAGACTCGGCACGGGGAATTTGCATCATCTGGTCTATGTCTTCGGGAGTGATGAGGAACAGGGTGTCTCCGGATGAGGATATGACGGCTCTCTGTTCGGGAATATAGTGAGCTTGGCATTTAAGTGTAAACCCGGGAAAATGATGGATTTGGGGAAAGAGATACAGGGGTAAATTGGACTCCCAGAGTCCAATTTCATCGCTCTGGTCCAGGAAAACCTCCCTGAGCCATGACTGGAGGTTTGCGAAATCGAAATCGCATTTGGTATTTGCGATCAATCTGTCTTTGTCGACCAGTGGGATTTTGTCCAGGTCGAGAGGAGGCGGGAGAAAAGGATTCTCCTCTCCTTATGCTAGTCTTGGCTTTGGCGCCATCTCTGCAACAGTACCTGCAATAAACACGAAGTTAGTGGGGTCGACTGACTGTGGATGAAGGTGACGGAAAAGCAACAGAGGCGTAAGAGGTAAATTTTCTGGTGCGATGGATGAATAGTGAATGAGGGGAGGAATAACGGTAGTTTTATTTAAAAATGGGGTCGGTTGGGCACGGGAGACAGGTCAGCAGGATAACGGGTATGTTATCCAGTAATAAATGGACAACGGGCCACTTGGGGGTGAGATGGCAGGTGACGGTGGCCAAAACATACGGACGGGTGACGTGGCTGCTAGGGATTGGAGGTGAAATTCGCAATAAGGGGCTGGTCATGAGTGGAAAGGGGTAGGGGATTGAAAGCGGGGATTGACAGTAGTTATGGGATTTGACATAACTCGGGAGCAAGTGGAACAAGTGGAAAATGACATCCATGAGTGACGGGGGCTGTCAAATAGCAGATGGTGATGGGACTTTGGGACCAATAGGCTGACGCCACGTATGACAAGGGGCCCGCCAGAGGGGAAAAACTATTCTGGACCCCCCCTGATGATCTAC
>ML815993.1:11216-21396 GCA_009831015.1 Picea engelmannii | reverse complement strand
TGGAAAGCTCTGTGCGCCTTAGATATGGGCGTTGCGATCAGGACCGTCGAAAAGTGTAGGGAGCATAAACTGGGAGCGGAGAACACATGCGCTAGGGGGGAAACTTAGGATAAATGTATTTTATGGGTTTTTTCCCCAAATTTTCAAAGAGACACCACCATGGGGCTTCGACCAAACTATCTTTTAGACATTTGAGTCATGGTGCAACATTTTACATCAAGCTGGCTTTATTGGATTGAAACAATGAAGCAACTAAACTACATGCTAACCTATCTCCTATGATAGTTAACCTAGATTAAACTGTTGGGTTAAGAAATTACTCTACCCTGGGGCTATCTGACCAGGATTAGATAGTCTGGCCAGATTTATTCGCTAATCTAACCTAGGCACTTTGGCTAAGATTAAATTGTTTAGCCAAATCATTCACTACCCTATCAACATAAAATTTAAAAGAACTTGGGCATGCTTGAAAGGTATGGACCAAGTTACCATTATTGCATGGGGCTTTATTTCAATTCTTTTATGCCCTCTTTTCTTTTTATTTCTTTTTCTTTTTCTCNTTTTTCTTTTCTCAAATTATTTGCAGAATGAAAAATCATTTGTCAACAAAAACACTAGAGACAGATAATATCCCAGTCACCGGTTGATTCCCATAATTTATGGGGTGATAACAAGTTGGACAGGAAGATGCATTCTTATATGCCACAACAAAGGGGGCTATAGTACAATATTCGAAAAGGTATACCAACTGTGCCAGTAAATCAAACACACAAAACAGGTGGGTGCATATAATATTGGACTAGAAAACAATGATTTGGAAACAATGGGCCTTTGTTGAGACTTCCCGCTTCTAAACATTGCCCTCCCCATTTCTAATTTTCCCACTTTCTATTATCCATTTTTTTCCCCTCTTCTATACTTAATTGAATTGCTCTTCATTTTTCTCGTCTACAATATGTGTAAATATTTTGCACATATTCCAAAGGAGAATAGGAAGAATTGGATGCTAAAGCCATTAAATGTATTTTCATAGGGTATTGTTCTAAATTCAAAACATACAAACTGTTTGATCCATCTACTCTCAAAATATTTTCAAGTAGAGATGTACTTTTCCATGAGCAGGAAGCAGGAAATCATGACAACAACAGTCATGAGGAATGACATAGACTTCTTGATGAAGGAGTTAAAGAAGAGCAAAAACAACCATCACAACAACAGTAGCCACAACCGCAGCGACAACAACAACAAGAATGACTCAATGATATGGACACTTCAAGTAGTCACAATTCACCTAGAGGCAAAGACAGATTTTCACAAAGTGGGGAGGAAGATAATCAGTTGAGAAGATCTTCACAATAGGTTCGGCTCCCTAAGAGGTATAAAGACTATTCCCTAATGAGTAGCATTTCAAATGTCATATAACTCATGAGTTTTGATGAAGTTAATGAACATGATGAATGGCGAAATTCAGAGGAAGAATATGAATCTATAATGAAAAACAATACTTGGGAATTGACTAAATTGCCTAAACATAAAAAGCCCATTTGATGCAAATGGATATACAAACCCAAGTTTAAATCAGATGGTAGTATAGACAAATATAAGGCTAGATTGGTTGCAAAGGGGTATTCACAAACATAAGGTATTGATTATCCTGAAACATTTGCACCAATAGCTAAATTGAATACTATCAGATTGTTAATTGCTTTAGCTACAAAGTATCATTGGAAGCTACACCAATTAGATGTTAAATCTGCATTTTTGAATGGTGAGTTAAAGGAGGAGGTTTACCTTACTCAACCTGAAGGGTTTTTGGAAAAAGGGCAAGAACACTTAGTGTGTAAGTTAAAGAAAGCATTGTATGGACTAAAACAGGCACCTAGGTCATGGTATGAGAAGATAGACTCTTTCTTTCTTCAACAAGGTTTTATGAGGAGCAAAAGTGATCCAAATCTGTATACCAAATTTGATGAGCAGGGGTATATAGTATTGATTTCCTTATATGTTGATGATTTGATAATTACAAGAAATGTAGAGAAATTAATTGATGAAATCAAGGAGCAGTTGTCACAAGTTTTTGAAATGAAAGATCTTGGTGAGTTACATTACTGCCTAGGTCTTGAAGTTTGGAAAAATGCAGGCCAAACGTTTTTTTTGTCAGAGTAAGTATGTCTGAGAAGTACTTAGGAGATTCAAAATGGATCAGTGTAAATCTTCTATTGTTCCCATGCAGCAGAATGTGAAACTTTCTTGTGATGATGGATCGAAGGAGGTGAATGGCACTATGTATAGACAGATGGTGGGTAGTTTGAATTATCTCACCACAACCAGACATGATATTGCATACTTTGTGAGTGTGTTAATTCAATTTATGGTGAAACCTCTAGAAATCCATTGGAATGCAGCAAAGGAAGTACTTAGGTATCTAAAAGGAACACTTGATTATGGTATTAAATATACTGATGCATCTGATGTTGAGTTGACATGTTATTCAGATTCTGATTGGGCTGACAATCTAGATGATCGAAGATCAACCACTGGATATGCATTTGGAATTGGATCCGGGGTTGTTTCATGGAGCAGTAAAAAGCAGCCTACTGTATCTTTGTCATCTGCTAAAGCAGAATATAAATCCTTGTGTGCAACAACTCGTGAAGTTGTTTGGTTGAGAAGACTTCTTCAAGATGTTGGAAAAGAACAAAAGGAACCTACAATGATCAAATGTGATAATCAAAGTTCAATCAAGCTGGCGAATAATCCAATTTATCATGCAAGGAAAAAGCATGTTGATGCTCAATTTCATTTTGTTAGAGAAAAGTTGCAGTCAAATGAAATAGCTCTTATGTATTGTAATACTTGTGAAAATGCTGTTGATATTTTCATTAAGCCTCTTGGAAAGATTAAGTTTGAGTTGTTTAGGGAGATGTTAGGTGTAGAAGTCAATCCATTCTCTATTAAGGGGGAGACTTGGAAATAATGGAGTAAGAGTCAGTTGTAAGAGTCAGTTGCAAGAGTCAGTTGCGTAGTTGAACTCTACTTTACTTAATGTAGATTCTAGTTTTCTATGGTTTGTTGTAACCGACTAAGTAGATTTGCTTCCTATATAATGATGTAATTATTCCTCATTCAATAACAAGTGATTGTGAGCATAGCCTCACTTGTTGGTTTTCACCAAATTCTAAGTGCTAGCATATTCTTCGTCGTCCTTCCAAATCAATGAATGAAATATCATGTTCATAACTTTGTTGCATTTTTTAGGGTGTCAATTAACCTGTTTACTTTTTAACATTTACTTAATATGATTAAAAAAATACTTTGTGACCATCTAATTGTTGCGTTCAAATGATTAGCAAACTTAATTCCAACCCTTTCATATTCTTCGTTTCTGAGTGGCGTAATGAATTTCGTCTGTCGTAATACAGTCAGTCGCATGGATCACAAATGAAAGAACCAAGAAAGAGTAATTGCACTGTGTCAATTAGGGTTTTCTTTAACTACGCACTGGATTTTTACTGTGTTGGGAATTTTACCAGCCGAAACCTTTCGGCGTTCACCAGCCACAAGTTTACGGTTGTGCTAGTACACTCACATTGAAATGAAATAGTAATGAGATATAAATCAGATCAATAACTCCAACTTCAAAAATCTCCATGAAACCTAATCTCCATGATAATTGGCTTGACATCTATAATACTATTCTTTATGTTAATACCCACAACTTGTTAAACATATGTTATGTACCATTCCAAAGAAACTCTACATTTTTGAACTCTATGGTCTTTTAATACTATTTTTCGGTCTTTGAACTCTTCAGTTTTGTGAATTCTTCAGTGAATATTATCTCTGCAATGAATACATAAGGTGGTGAATATATATCTACGGTGAATATTGTCTTTGAGATGAATACATATGGCAATAAATATTATCTCTAAGGTGATTGATGCGGTGAATAGTATCTCTATCATGGTGAATATTATCTTTGTGGTGCTACTGAATGAATATTTATGGTCTACGGTGAATCTTGTTTGTCGTAAATATTATCTCTGGAGCGAATTGATGTGGTGAATATATATCGGTGAATATTATCTTTCCGTGAATATTATCTCTCGGTAAATATTATCTCTAAGTTAGTGAGTATTATCCTTGTGGTGCTATTGCATGAATGTTATCTTTGTGGTGAATCTTGTTTGTGGTAAATCTAATCTAAGGTAACTCTGTTAGTGACTATTCAAACCCTTACCTGAATCAAATGCACAATTTTCTTATTTATTTATTTTTCTTTTCAATATGAGTAATTCATCATTGATACATAAATCTAGTAGAGGAAGGCTTAACAGAGTAACCCTAGATAGTTTGCATGAATCTATAGAATCAATAGAAAAACATTTGTCTGAATCTATAGAATCAACCGAAAAACATAGAGAAGAGAGAGAAGACAAACTTGAAAGGGAATTAGTAGCAATGCTTTGAAGTGAGTTATTAGCAATGCTTGATAATAAATTTAGATCCTTTGAAGATAATATTCAGAGAAAGATGGACAATAAACTGCTAAGGTTTTAGACTCCGCTACACAAAATGGAGGCTAGATTACAAGAAATAGAAAAAACAACCAAGAACAAAAACAATCAACGATGGAAGAAGAGGTGGATGAAAATAACAATCTTAGGGATAAAATCAAAGAGTTGGAAGACAATATAATTAACAATCTGGCCCTAAATATCACGGAATACAAATTGGATATCAAGCATATCAAAGGGGAAATGAATAAGCTCATACAGTTATAAAATGGACGTAATAAAATAGCCTTGAACCTCATAATATTTGGTATAAAAGAACAAAAATATGAGGACACATTAACAATAGTCAAGGAGGAATTAAAAAATGAATAAAAAATTGAAACAATTGTCCTTATAGAAGAAAAAAGATTTGGAAAAACAATTGAACATAAAGATACGTTGATTCGAGTTATGGTAAGCTCTAATGCCCATAAATATGGCATACTTAGCAAAACTTTGAGCTTAAAAGGGTCTAGAATACTTATAAATGAAGACCTCATTCCAAAAGATCAAGCTAAATTAAGGAAGGAGGTTCAAAAGGTAAAAGAAGCAAGCAAGAAAGAAAAATGGACAATAATTAGGAACTGAAAAACTATTATTAGGGATAGAGACCAAAAGGACAACAATAAATAGCAATTTGGGACACTCTAGATCCTCTTTTGAAAATGTCGTGTTTTTCCATGGAGTAAAGGGCCTATACTAAGCTTGATCTCGAGTGACATTGGCATTATTCTCTTAGTTGAAACTTGGGAGCACGAAGAATGTAAGGTCCTTAATATCGAAGGATTTGTTATGTGTTCCACATGGAATAAGAAGTCATCAGAGAGAGAGATTGGAGGCATAGCATGTTACATAAAAATGAGCATCTATCTTCGCATCTAACTTCATAAGAAATATCCTCTCAATCAATACATATGGATGGAGATATGGAGATTTATATAGCAATATGTTATTTCACACCTATTAAATCTACTTTTTATACAAAAAACAATATAGATAAGAATTGTCCCTACAAAAGCTTAGAGCAAGATATCTACAATATGAAAAATAAAGGTATTATCCTCGTGTTAGGAGACTTTAATGTTAGAATTACAACCAATAAAGCTATTATTTTAAGTAATGACTCCAATCCTAATCCTCTTTGGCTAGATGCAGACATTGTCTTAGCTAATAGTTACAAAAGAAACATTGAAGACTTGATCGAGAATTTGTTTGGTGTTGAGTTAATCAAGCTCTATAGTTCTCAAAATTTAATAATTTACAATGGTCTAAAGAAGTGGCCACATTCTAACAAGATGACTTGTATCCATGGGATGGGTAGCAGTGTTGTTGATTGTGTAATATCGGATATCCCCATATACAACCAAATAGTAAACTTTATTTTAGATGACCACGAACCCAACTCTAATCATAGACCTCTAACCCCAACTATTAAGTTTTCCATGCACAAAAGATCTATAGAGGAGCATCTGACAACCAAAGGCACTTACTTTTTGACAAACAAAAATTCAATCTCTTCTTTAAAGACTTAAGCAATTCTTTAAAACTCATATCGTATTAGAACAATGTTGAAGCTGACTATTAGAATTTTATATCAACCCTCTCTACTTCAATTAACAATTTCTCCATTGAGATGCTACATAAAAATAAAAAGAGTACAACTAACCCTTGGTACAATAATGAATAAAAATTGCTAGAAAAGTCATTAGGGATGCTTCCAACACATCTTTAAAATCTGATAAGATATTTATAGTTTCAAAACCTTAATTAAACGGAATACAACACAAGAGAATATTTTGCACCTATTTAAGATAGATCCTAAAAAATTCTTGAGGCAAATTCTAACTCGTAAAACTAAGAAAATAACAAGATTCCCTTGAAGGACTAGAATTTATACCTTAAAAATATGTATGAATCCCTTAATGTCATCGAAAACATGTCAAACATATCTACAAAGGATGAAGTGTTTTCTACAAAAGACATTAAGTTTGGGGATAAGAGACTCTCGAAAGGAAAATCTAAGGACATCGAAGGTTACCAAGCTGAAATATTAAGAATTGGAGGACCTATCCTCATCCCTCACATACATAAGCTATTCAATTTAGCTATCCAACAAGGCTTCCCAAAACCTTGGACTCAAAGCCTCATTGTACATATTTTTAAAAGCGGGGATAAAATCAATCCCTCTAATTATAGGACCATTATGATTAGTGCCATTTTAGATAAGCTTTATGGAAGTATTTTGGAAAAGAAGATCAACACATGGATAGAAATCCATGTACAAAGAACTAGAGGCCAAACTAGGTTTAGAGGCTACCATTCCACTGTGGACCACCTTGTTACATTTAGGATCATTGCAGAGGAATGTTCTAATGATAAAATCGATCTCCTTTGTTGTTTCGTTGATTTTAGAAAAACTTTTGACATTGTCCCCATGACTAACCTATGGAATAGGTTAGAAGAGATTAAAGTCCCTTTCGAGTTAATAATTATTGCAGTAAGGATATATGAGAAAGTTATTTCCAAGTTTAGGAACACTAATGGATGGTTGGAATAAATTAACTCTAATATAGGAGTTAAGCAAGGTTGTCCCCTATCCCCTACTCTTTCCAGCATCCATATTGATAAGTTAAAATATTACTTGGAGGACATAGGTTGTGCTGGCCCAACTCTCACTGGTATAGTCGTCATCATCCTTCTTTATGTTGATAATATTGTTCTTATGGAGAAGAGTTCTTATGACCTAGGTAAGCAACCAATAACCCTCAAGGACTTCTTCTCTAGCATCTGCATGACTATAAACAATGATAAAACAAAGGTTATGATAATTAAATCCAAATGGATCGATCACCCACGATACCTTTTTTTTATGACAACAATATATTGAAGGAAATGTCTTCATACAAGTATCTTGGAATCGATATCCACCACAAGTTGAATTGGAACTATAGCATTGAAAAAAAGATAAATGGAGGATGGAAAGCTTATTATGGGTTCAAAAACAATTGTAAATCAATAGAAAATTGACTTTGGGATAAAAAATAAACAAAAAAACCCATCTTTCACACTTTCATCACTTCAGTTCAGTATATCTAGAGAATCCTGGAGAAAGATAAACCATATCCAAAATGATTTAATAACTTATAATCTCAAAATTAAGGGAAATACACCATATCCTATCCTTCTCATAGAAGCAAGCCTTTCCCCCATTTAGAGTATTGCTATGATTAGATACCTAACGTACAAAAACAAGATAAACAACATGGATGATAAGAGTCCCCCCAAATTTGCTTCAAACTCTAGCCAAAACCACCAGGGGCTCAAGCAGTGATGGCATAAAGATGTCAAATCTTGGTTAAATTATTGGGGAATACAAGAAGAAGCCATCATGCAAAATGTCAATAATATTACAAATATTATCACTTCTAAATTTAAGAAATATATGTGGTGTTATAAAGAATTAGTGGATAAAAGAAAATTAAGATACTAAGGAGTTGGTCAACCCTAATTTAGAAGTTCAAAATTACCTCTCAGTTTTGAAAAGTGCAAAGAAGAAAATAAACATTTCTAAAATAAGAACAAACTCTCACTAGCTACATAGTGAAACTTGGTGTTGGACAACTCCCAAAACACCATGGGATGAGAGAATCTATCCCTTTGTGACACTAGTGAATGAAGTGTTGCCCTTCCTATACACATATTAGATCCCAATTTAAAAATATCTTGAAAGGCTTCTCTCAATGCTTTTTGAACATATAAATACAATTTTAAATAAATTGAAGTAATCTCTTATCTTCTTAAGGTAGGATAGACCTATTGATCTCACAAGAAGTTAATCATCTCTTTATCATTTCCGGTTCCATACTTCTAAATATGCTAATTATATATACAAGTGTATGGGCATTGTCTAAAAGTTCTATCTTTTAGTTGTTTTCACCATAATTTGGTGATATAAATTTGAGTGAAATGACAATTTTCTGTTATTTAAATTACAATTTTTAATACATAAATAGATTAAGAGTAGTAAAAAACTCAGAGGAGACTCAGATTATACAAATTCAAGTACTTAATCTGTAGTTCCAACAATTTTTAACCAGATTTCAATCAAAATTATAAAAAATATCTAAAAAATATAAATATAAACTTAAACATAATTGTAAGCAATAAATTAATCTATCTCTAATTTGTGGTTTGGTTGTTAGGCTCAGTTATCATTTATTCTTTAATTATTATTATTATTATTAAAAATAGAATTACAGTCATGCTAAAGGTACAAACGAAATTCATGTGTTACAATAATTTAGTGGAAGACGCGGATCTCCAAAAAGTCCGCGCAACTTTTACATTATAGCGGTGCGCAAAACGATAAAATTCTCATGTTTTCCTGAAAGGTGGAGAATGTTGAGAAAAAGAATTGCAAAATATGTAATTTGCGTCTCAACTTCAACTTCAAGTGGCGTCAATAACTTACCTAAATTTTTGCCATTTCTGGGCAGATTTACATTATTTTCGGCACCATCAAAACAAATAATAAATTCTTCACATCGATGATCGTTGGTTTAGATATTAATATTGGTGCTCGAGATGAAATGAATCCCCGAGAAAACCGTAAGCAACATCCTCTCCCGAAAAATTAGCGGTTCGGCACTTACTTTGATTTGTTTGCACTAAAGGCAAGATTAAACCTTTTAGCCCTAATAAGAGAAGTCATTAAGCCCTTCAGCAGTCTTAATAACAGAAGGCATTTCTTTAAGATAGTCCTAATTAAAGGCGGCATTTCACTAAGAAGGAAAGTGAAAGTGAATTGATAAGTAAACAAATTATTAAAATTCTATTTTGATATAAAATTTCCCTTATCAAATAAAGTTATAACTTCCAAAATTTAAGAAATATAAATTATCAACTTGTTATTATCTTATAATGCAGGTTGGTCTCCATCAAATCATGGTGTCAATTCATGTGGGATCCTGGCTCCCTCATCCCAACCTCCCCACAACTGGGATGTTGTTCACCGACCATATACTTTTAACAGAAAAGATTGAAAGTTGACTATCGTTGTTAACTTCCTCTTTTAGTCCAGTATTCTGGAACGGTATATATTAAGTGGGCTGCTTCCATATTATACCTAACATATTTCTGCAATCCATGTGCCTGGTAATGGAGAGTGGTTCCATAATTGTAGTTGTTGAATCCCTCTTCTGTTCTGTTTCACTGTGACAATAAGAGTATTGTCATCATAGATTCATTCATTACAAGATGAGGCCGCAAAAACTCGCATGCAGATCTCTCTTTTCCTAACTTCCTGGTTTCTATTTCCATCATTTGCTGTCACCAATTCATCATTCCATGGAGATGCCAGAGTCCTGATTTCAATGAAAGCAGGAATGGTCGATTCTAATCATCTGTTAGATAGTTGGAATGCCTCCAATTATTCCACCCATTGCTCTTGCACTGGCGTCCAATGTGACCATGTTGGCCGAGTAATGGCCTTACATCTCTCCAACATGAGTATTTCCGGACCATTCCCTAGTGAAGTCACAAATTTGCAGGCCCTCCGTTTTCTCAACATCTCTAATAACTTCCTCACTGGAAGCCTCCCCTCCAACATATCAAAATTGAGGAAC
>ML815992.1:298303-313228 GCA_009831015.1 Picea engelmannii | reverse complement strand
AGATCTCCCACTGTAACAAGGCTTATCACAGTCCCGAGCCAAACCCTTGACCACAAAGGCATCCCCCTGAAGCCAATAAAGCTTTGATACCAAATGTAAATTCTAACCTTGTACAATGTCTATTGTAAACAGATATTCAGAAAAGAACAAAAAAGATGCAATGGAAAATACAAACATTACACAGAGATTTTTCCCCTGGAAACCCAAACCGAGATAACTAGCATATATTATATTTTATTCATTGTGTTACATTGTTTACAATACAATATACATATATGAGCCAACGACATCCAAAACCCTAACCCAATGACCTGGATTAGTCCAAAACCCTAATTCCTTAACCGGAAATAGAAAACCATCGGCAAAAACCATGTGCTAAAAAAATCACCTAAATACATGACACGTTTCCCGAGGCATATTTTTTTTTTCAGGGGCTCCGCCTCTAACCCCCCTACGCATACACTCAGACACTACTACTCATGCAAAGAATATAACACATACCCAACAATATTTAGGATTTATGAAGTACTTCATTGGCATAGAGGTAAATCAAACAAATTATGGAATCTTTATAAGTAAAAAAGAAATATTCATTAGATGTGATGAAAACATTTAGAATTACAAATTGCAAGGAAACACCCACACTGATAGCAACAGGGACAAAACTCAACAAAGAAGATAAAGGTTCAAATGTAGATCCTACATTGTTAAAGAGATTAGATGGTAGTATCATGCACCTCACTACCACTAGACCAGACATTATTTAAACTCAAGGATTTTGAGATACATTGCAGGAACAATAATTTATGTTATTTTATATTCAAGAACTACAAATAATTGTTTGATTGGCTATACTAACAGTGACTTTGCAGGTATCCTAGATGGAAGAAAGAGTAATTTACGGTATGTATTTCCTCTTGGTACAGGTGCAATTTCATGCGCATCCAGAAATCATCCCATTGTGATAATCTCATCAATAGAAGATGAATGTGTAGCAACAACAACAACAACTTGTCAAGTAGTTTGGTTATGAAGAGTATTGAATGAACTTCAACATGGACATGAAGGACCAACTCCAGTTTAATGTGACAATGCTTTA
The DNA here is from genome assembly GCA_009831015.1 of Picea engelmannii. NCBI lineage: Eukaryota > Viridiplantae > Streptophyta > Pinopsida > Pinales > Pinaceae > Picea > Picea engelmannii. The sequence goes on along the minus strand of ML815992.1, from coordinate 312,129 downwards.
GCCATAGCCCTACTCCAAGAATCATGTGTTTCACCAAAAAAGAAAGCTTATTGATACTAGATAACACTTCATTAGAGATCTTGTAAACAATGGTGAAATTTATTTGTAATTTTGTAAATCAAAAGACCAATTTGTAACATTCCGCTCTTGCATGTACTGAGCAGACTTATTCTTTGAGGACACTTGCGTGCAAGTGATCCGATTCATTATATGATTGGTTGTTTTGATTATGATTATGAGATGTTGTGGATCTGATGATATGTTATCTTTGCTATATTTACATCGACAAGAGCTATTGACTGGGTTCTCCTGAGTGTGCAGGACTCTGGATGTTAGAGGATGTCGATGGAATCGATGGATCTCCTTGGACTCTGGATCAAGTAAGGGAGTGGACTGTTATAGTTTGAATGTTTTGATATTACAAACGTGATGTATGAATAGATATTATGAGGTTGATTGTTATAGTTGACATGTTTTGTTGATGGATGCAGTCTGATGATAGCTTTCCAACCAAACTCACATTTGGAGTAAAGGGGTCATGCATGACAACCAGAGACATTGAGGAAGAGGTATGGTAGAAGCCCTGCCACAGCCTACTAGCACTCTCGCCATGGCTAAAATTGTAGGTTAACGATTACCTAGTTTGAGAGATCCATGATGTCGTGAGGGAAGACTGTGACAGTCGCTCACGATGATTCTAAGGGGCGTGCAATAAGGCATGGTCCTTATTCCTTAAAGGCCCTTAGTCTCCCACAATATCACCTAACGGAGTATTGACTCCATGGGTTTGACGTCTACCAAATTTAGTCAAGAGGCGAGTGGCACCCTTGGAGCACGTAGTGTGTCTTGAAGGGCACATCGCACAAATAAAACAGAAAGAGGTGAGTGGCACCCTTGGAGTACGTAGTGCGTCCTGAAGGGAACGTCGTAATTTTAACCATGCTAAGTTAATCAACCTAGTTCCTAGAAAACTATGCCTCCTTGGTACCTAGTTGAACTTAAAATGAATGATGTGAGGAGTAAAGTTTAATAACAATTTTTCCCTTAAGAACTGTCGCCGAGCCTAGTGAATTTAAAACCTAGGTCTAAGTAGAACCTTTGAACAAAAAAAAAACTAATTAGACATGTAACAAGAAGGGGGTAAGGAAAATTCAAGCATTAAGAATTAAAGTAAAAAAATTAATGAAGGTTTAATTATTAAAAGGGGTAAATGGTTGTTTTTGTCTAAACCTACTTATTTTGAACTTAGTTATAAAAATGAGAAACTTAAAGAAAAAGGGGAATGTGTAACTTAGTAGGGAATCTATCATTTGGAATTTTCTATTTGTGAATGAAACTAGGCTTTAAGTAAGGTGTAAGTCATTTAAGAAACGTAAGGGAATAAAGGGACATCGAGGAGCGTTTTTAGGAACACTTTTAGGTGGGTGAGGGAAATATGAAAATTTAATTAATTAATAAATTATTTTTCTAGTGCAACTAAGGAATCGGGTGACATGTGTACGGGGGAGGTTTGTCCTAATTAAATTTAATAAAAGGAATCTAATGAGGGTTTGAGAAACTAATCACTAAGGAAACCCTATACAAAGGATGGCAGATGAGGAGTATGGATCATGTCTGGTTTCGTAAGGTTACGCTGCCGGAATTTTATCTTGACTAAATTTCTCTTGTGGGAGTTGGGATACCCAGCTCGGGTAACGAGTGGTGGCTCGACCTTGCGAGGCGAAATGGGAGCTAGCATTCTCTGGTATTGTGCGCATGGTCCCTTTGCGGCTCGGGGGGCTCAGGGGGAAGAAGAGTACCCCTAGCATTGGTTGGGAGGTACCGGTAAGGTCTCAGCAGTTGGCAAACAGGACTTGGACGGAGAGCAAACTGGAGTTGGATGGAGTGTGAGTGCGGGACATCGACTTCAGACTCTCCGCCTTCGATAACGGTACGCAGGTGTAATTTGCATTGTACAAGTTGCTAGATTTTATGTGTATGAATATAGATATTGATGATTATTGTATTGAGTTCTTGTAACTTTGAAGGCTAAATTTTATTACATTTATCAGTTCCCTAGATTACTATTGTAAACTACAATCGATTATGAACTATGAAGAAGTTTTCTGGAGGGGAACGCTATCCCGTCTGCTAGCTAAGCAATGGGAATTTCGCGTTATCTCTCTATATCGCCTGTCCATATTTAAACTTTAATGTTACAGCCATTGATTTACATTCAGATGTTAAATACAATTATATTCATAGATGCGTTTCGGCAACGAGTATTCCTCCCACTTAAAGTTTTTAAATATTTCAACTTTGGTTGAGATAAGGATAGTGGCTATTTTGTTCTTCGCATTTCCTTTGCTTTTTCAATTGATTTGCATGGCCACTGTGATGGATCTGTAGTTTTTAAATTCGATTTTGCTGCTTCAATTGATTTGTATGGCCACTGTGACGAATCTGTAGATTTTAAAATCATTTTAGCTTCTTCAATTGATTTGAATGGCCACTGTAACAGATCTGTAGTTTTTAAAATTGTTTCTGCCTCCACGAATCGTTTCTTCTTTGGTAATTTACCCCAGTGTTTTACACAACAGAGTATTGTCGGAAACCACCACGAATTTCCCTTTCCGGGGCTCTGTTTTCCCCTTGCTAGCTTCTCTGCGTTTTCGTGGGCACCATATCCCTGCGTTTTGAGCAGCAACCAGTTATTACAGTGATCTCATGCCAACAAAATCGTGATGAACGCTTGGAGAAATTCGTGGGTGATTCCCAACGAATTTCTTGTTTCTTGTCAGAATTTTTGTGACCCTTGTTCAGCGAAATTTTTGCCTTGATGCTCAGTGTTTTACTTGTGACAGAGTGTTCCTATCTCTCTCTGGTGTTAATTCTCTTCCGTCAGCAAATTTCCGTTTATTTTCCAGCTGCCCATTGCGTCTACAACAATTGTTTTTCCAATGAAGGTTCCAGGTACCCTTGGCGTTTTTTCCCAGTAGCTCGGCGTTCTCACCTTGACGCGTCGTGCGACATCATTCCCGTGTGGCCCTTGCTTCGTGGATTAGCAGTCTGTACCTCTTAATTTATTAACTTCAGGCGAATTCGATGACTGCCAGACTTAATTTATTATAAGTGGAGTAGTGAGTTGTTAGTAAAATTCAGAATTATTTTCTCTCGATTACTTTTTCCTTTTGATTGGACGTTTTTAATTTCAAACTTATTTATCTAATTAATGGAAGCAACAATGAGTATAGTTTTTGGGGACGTACATCAACACTTGTTACGATATTTGAAACCTTACCGAGATGTCGAGCTAACCCACCTGGAATTTATGCTATCGAACCCTTTAGTTTTCTGAGACATTGGGTAGTGAAATCTGTTACAGTCATAAGGTGAATACCTATTGATAATGGGCAGATTTAATAGGGGTTTAGTGCCTAATAAGTTTTCTATGGACAGGATTAAATATGGTTGGAATATTCTTATAGTCACACAAAATAAATGGCTGTGATTTCAATCATTAACTTTCTAGCTATTATAAAGACATCCGTTTATGTGTTTACTTTTTTACATTTACTTAATCATATTTAAAAATTACTTTGATAGCTAACTGATTGCCACCTAAGTGATTAACAAAAATTAAAATATTAACACCAATAAATGAAGCTCAACCGTTTATTTGTTAATCAATAATAAAATTTAATATATTCTTTTAAAGATTCTTTTCATCTTATCAGTCTTTCGGCGTTGATCAGCCACAATTATGTGGCTGTGCTAGTTACTTGCTTATCAAAATTGAATCTGGATCAACACCCACACTCTTATTTGACAATCTTATTTGACAATTGGTAGTTAGACGTTGAGTAGTTCGTTGTCTTGGACTTCCTCAAAGTTATCTAGTCTCTTTTAAGTCTTATCAAGAGGGTAATCCTTGAAGAGAGAATCTCCATTTTCCACCTTTCCGTGAGTAAAAGAAAATGGATTATCAAAATTACTTGCTTATCAAAATTGAGAGTAATCTCCATTTTCCACCTTTTCGTGAGTAATAGAAAATGGATTATCAAGATATTGTGTTACCCTTCCCTTCTTGATTCCTTATTCTACTTAAGTGTTAGAGTTAATTTGTCAAGCATTGCTAAGGAAAATAGTTAGGTATGGATTTTACCTTAGATAAATGAGGTGAGCGGGAGAAATTTATTTGAGCATAAGGATGGAAACTCTTGAAAATGAAGTTGTGAGTCTCGATTACATGACGTGTGTTTTTTATTTTAATTGGAGACTCTTGATTACAAAGATTCTTGGACCCCTATCTTAATGATCTTGGATTGTATATCACAAGAATATTTAGTTTGTGTCTTCTAAGAAAAAGAGAATGGTTGGGTGTTAATGATTTTTAGGTGTTATGTAATGCTTATTAATTTGGTTTACATTATTTAGTTGGTAGTAATTAAATTTAAGGTTGGGTTACCTTGTTAATTGCATGCGATCATATGTGTGATTACCTTGTTGTTTAAATAATACGCTTGATTTCCTATAGTTAGACGGATGATTGATGATTCACATATTCTTGGGCAATTAGATTTATCGTCATAAATTGAGCGAATTTTATGTATTAATGAATGATGGATCCCAATATTTTCTTGCGTTATATATTTATCATTGATTACTGGACTAACAGACTTTGCGCCTTTAAGTTTTAATGAATAATTGAGGTAGACATTAGACCTCTTGCGCTTATGATTTGTAGGTCATGGGCGATGGTTTAAAATGGCTATATCACGCCTTGGTTTATACTGAAGGATATGTGTTTAGAGTACTTGCGCCATATAGATAGAATGATTGAATTAATATATGTTCTAATGCGCCTTTAAATATTGATGATTCTTGATTAATTTAAAACTAGATTACTAATGTGTCATTAATTAATATTGATGTATGATGGATAATGGTGATGGTTACCCTTGCGCCTTGGTTAATTGATTGATGTTGGTTTAACTTAGGTCAGTGAATAGATCACACGTGCACTTGAAGTAAGTTTCCTCTTGCGTCTTGATTGATGATGTATAATGACAGGGAAAATGAATAGAAAGCTCGTGCGCAATTCAATATTGTGAGGTAGTTTTAATGGAGTAATTTAGACCCATTGTGCGCACTGAAGAGTTAGTGTAATGTATGCTTAGATTTGGACAACTCGCACGAATGGAAATTAAGTTCGTGTTTGTTGGATCTTGGATTTTAATCTTCTTGTGCAATGGAACTTTCTCTGATAGATGATAGCACTTGTGTTTAGGAGTTGCGCCATGAAAATAATTGTTAATTGTGTTATGCCTTGGATTTGTTGGGGCCTATAATTGTTTCGCGAATTTATGCTCGTGTGCCATGCTTAATTGTGGTTTAAGATGATGGTTGATGAAATCGATTATCATTGATGTTGTTGTTTACTATGATGTTTATTTACCGGACGTGGCCTTAAAAGAAAAAAAAAATTACCTCTTGTATGTCACTTGTCATAACGATGGGTACGTTACATATGGTATCAGAGCTGGTTCAACCCTGCGACTATGGATAGTCACGTCTTCCACTAAGTTATACACTGGGCCTAATAACTTATCCCCTAATTAAAATTTTACCCTGTCCATGAGTTACTAATGGTTAGAAGACATCATGAACTTTCACGAGTGGTGCCAGGGGAGGAGGCACGATGCCTCTAGTAGCACCTACACCAAAGGGGTCCAACCCGCAAGGAGAAGAACAAGTTTTGAGCTTGAGAGGATTGCAGTGCGAGATGCGTTGGGTTTGATAGGAGCCTTCCAAGGAATTGTCAGAGGTCTTGACTAACCACTTGTGATGAGATAAGGCCAGGGCGCCTATACCCCTCAGGGTCCACAATGCACCCCAACAAATACTGGTAGCTTCCAAGGAAAAATCGAGAGGGTTAAGTTCTCAAGTCCACAAGTTCCATGGATGGCTTAGCCGCTGAGGCATGGCTGGAGAGACAGTCGATGTGCTTCACACTTCACGATTTCGACCTCCAGCACGAAGTTCCACTTAGGTGGTATTCAACCAAAGGGGAACGCTCTTCTATGGAGGAAGACGATCCTACCTTAGATAACATGGTCATCGAAGCCATTTTAGGGGAACGATTCCGAGAGAAGCATTTGTGAGAGGAATTTGTTGAGAGCTAGTTCAATGAGTTCAGTGACTTACGACAAGGTGGTCGTATGGTGCCTGATTATGAGACCAGATGTATGGACATACTTCGGTATGCCCCGCATTTGAATACGAAGAAGCAGGAGATCAACAAGTTTGTGACCAGACTTAACTCCAGTTTTCATGTGAAGGTGAGGATTTAAATGCCTCGTACGTTGCACGATGCAGTCCAATAGGCCTCTTAGTTAAGTAAGAATGACCGTGGGAGTCTGGGAAGGACTCCTACAAGATTGTCTGCACTGACAACGTCTCATATGCAGCAGTGTTAGACGTCGTCCAGAATGGACCTATTGGTACCAAGATACATCTATAGGACCCTTGTTCACGACACCTTGATGATAGGTTCCTCAGCAAAGGGCTCCCTACAGGGGACCACCGCATCTGCGACAACACCGCGAGCAACCATCATTTAGTTTTGTTAGCAGAACAAACTAGGATCTTAGGCTGGTGGGCCAAAAACTTCTATTCTGGGGCCAAGAGTACTGGAACAGAGGTGGGATATGGACGTGTGGAGAGTCACCTTACCAGCAAGACTTCCTGAGTGAAAGGGGCCAGAGCGGTCGAGTCAATAAGACACACTACCGGGGTGGAGATGGGAAAGTCCAATCAGATTCTTGACCACGATAAATAACCACCAGGCTGAGCACCAATCCATTGTGCTCGAGGTGTGAGGATAAATCGCTAAAAAAAAAATTAGTATTTGTAGAACCCGCTGCTTCAGAGAGCTCTAATTCTGGTACTGCGTTGAAGGGATTTGGGTAAGGGAATTCAACAGGACAAGTTTAGATTCGTCGATGTGGCTTCGGGTACCAACTGGATGGTTGGAGGATGGGGTATGAACTTTCACGTTAACCTAGGGATAGTGTAATGAAGTCCAACCTACATCACGATCTTAAAGATATTATGAAGACATGATCAATATGGACTGGTGGGAATTGCAAGATGCGATACTCAACAGTAAGATGAGGCGGTTGCATTGGACTGATGATGAAGGAAAGAGAAGTGTGATTGTAGGAAGAAAACGAGGAGTATCCTCGAGGTTCATTTATTCCCTACAACCACAAGAGAGCAGGCGCTAGGACGCAAGTTATATGCATACTTAGCATAGAATTTCAGGGGCGTGGTGGAAGGATTAGAAGACCTTCGCGTAGTACGATATTTTGCAGACGTGATTCCCAAAAGAATTACCAGGTGTGTCGCCCAAAGCCAAGATGGAAATTACCATCGACCTAAAACCTGGAACTGAACCGATGGAAAGAAAGCCTTATCAGATGTCGACGCCTGAGTTACAGGAGTTGTTGGACCTAGGACTTATCCATCCATGTGTATTGCCTTAGAGTGTTCTGGTTAATTTCATACGGAAGAAGGATGGGTCGTGGAGACTCTGCTTGACTACCGTCGAGTATTCCTCGATGACATTTTGATATTTTCTCAGATGATGGAAGATGAAGACGAACTTTTATGATTGGTACTACAGTGTTGCGAGAGAACAAACTACGTTAAGTGGTCACAAAGCTATCAAGGATTCATTTCTTAAGTCATGTTATCTTCGGCGAAGGCATCGTTTTGGATCCAACGAAGGTAGAGGATATCTTGGAGTGGCCTACGCCGATGAATATTTGAGAAGTGTGTAGCTTCATGGGCTAGCAGGATATTATCAATGGTTTTTCGAGGGTTCTTCGAATATGACAATTCTGATTATGGAATTGCAAAAGGAGAACAAGAACTTTGTGTGGACTGAGAAATGCACAGAAGCATTTTAGAGGCTAAAGGAGTTGTTGATGACAACACTGATACTAAGGTCCCTGACATGGACGAGGATTTCTTGGTATGCACTAATGCATCCAAGGACGACTTAGGTGGAGTCTTGAGGCAAGATGATCGAGTGATCGCTTACATCTCAAGAAAGTTGAGAAGGCATGAGGAGAACTATGCGACGTACGATTTGGATTTGTTAGCCATCGTTTATGCCTTTAGAGTATGGAGATGCTACCTTATTGGAAAAAAATTCAAACTAAAAATAGACCATTGTGGTTTATAGCACATCTTTACGCAAAGCGAATTGAACGTGCGACAAAGGCGTTGGTCGGAATTTCTTAGCGAGTAAGATTTCGAGATTACTTACATAAAAGGAACAATGAACAGAGTGGTTGATGAGTTGAGTAGGAGACCATGCATATTTTTGGTGATGCCTCTTTAGACGAATCTACGTGAAAAGATTCTAATTTTACAGTGCAACGATGACTAGAACATAGAGGTCAAAGATTTTATCGGACAAAACACAATGATGGTACAAAAATTTGAGGGATTTACGGTGGACAACGATGGATTATTGATATTTAAAAATCTAATTTATGTACCGCCCAATGACGAGTTGAGGAGTTTTCTCCTAAACGAGGCTCATAGAGCAATGTACATGTCTCACCCAGGAGTCACGAAGATGAGCGCAGACCTTAAACCCTTAATCTTTTGGAAAGGAATGAAGGAGGACATAGTCAACTACGTGGCAAGATGTGTAGAATGTCAGCAGGTGAAGGTTGAACACAAAAATCTGGTAGGTTTACTACAACCACATGCTATTCCGGAATCGAAATGAGAGGTCATTTCGATGGATTTCATTGTTGGATTGCCACTAATGGCAAGGAGACATGACTTGATTTTTTTAGTAGTTAAAACTATGACGAAGAGTGCACATTTTATTCCTGTGTGTACGATGTATCATGCACCTGACATAGCTACATTTTTCATCAGCGATATTTTGAGGCTGCATGGTGTGCCTAAGAGGATTATATCCAATTGAGGATCAGTGTTTACAAGATGATTTTGAACTAGTTTCCAAGAGGCCTTGGGAACCCAACTTAACTTTAGTACCGCATATCACTCGAAGACAGATGGGAATACCGAGTGAATGAACCAAATCTTGGAGGATAGGTTCTGTATGTATGTGATGGACTGACAGAAGCATTCAAAGAAATTCTTGCCACTGGTAGAATTTCCATATAACAACAGTTATCAAAGCACCATTAACATGGAGCCTTTCGAGTTTCTTTACGGGCGACCATGTTGGGTGCCTTTAAGTTGGGATCAACTTGAGGATAGGGTCCTGGTGGGACCAGAAGTGATCCAAGAGATGGAAGATCAAATGCAAACAATAAGACAAAGGATCAAATGCAAACAAGATCGACATAAGAGTTATGTCGATGTACATCACGTCGACTATAGTTATGAAGTTGGCGATCGAGTCGTCTTGTGGGTGAAACTGCATAAGAGTTCGATAAAGTTTGGAAAGGGTTATAAACTCTCTCCTAGGTTCGTGGGACCCTTCGATATTGTGGAAAAGAAGGGGCACGTGGCCTATCGACTAGCCTTTCCTAATTCTTTGAGGCGTATGCACGATTTGTTTCACGTATATTTTTTGAGACATTATCTTAGTGCTCCTACACATGTGATTGACATGAGTTCCTTACAGGTGTCGAATGAGGGTGCGCTCACAATGGAGCCAATATGCATTCTGGACCATCACATTTGACAGCTACGACGTCGAACAGTAGATCAGGTCAAGGTCCAGTGGGACAACTATAGTCTGCACTCAGTAACCTGGGAGGATGCATATGATATGCGTCAGCAGTTTCCATTTTTGTTGATAGCTATACATATGATATTGTGATACACTTTATTTCGGAACTTACATGATGTGAAACTTCGAGACGAAGTTTAAAACAAGAGGGGGTGTATGTAAAATCCCTCTCTTGTGCGCACTGAGCAGAATTATTCTTTGAGGACACTTGTGTGCAAGTGATTCGGTTCATTATACAATTGGTTGTTTTGATTCTGATTATGAGATGTTGAGGATATGGTGATATGTTATTTTTGCTATATTTACATCGACATGAGCTATTGACTGGATTCTCCTGAGTGTGCAGGAATCTGGACGTTAGAGGATGTCGATGGCATCGATGGATCTCCTTGGACTCTGGATCGAGTCAGGGACTGAACTGTTATGGTTTGAATGTTTTGATATTACAGACGTGATGTATGACTAGATATCGTGAGGTTGATTGTTATAGATGACATGTTTCGTTGATGGATGCAGGCTGGCGATAGCTTGCCAACCAGACTCACATTTGGAGTAAATGTGTCATGCATGACAACTAGATACATTAAGGGAGAGGTGTGGAAGTAGTCCTGCCATAGCCTACTAGCACTCTCGTTGTGGCGCGAACTTTAGGTTAAAGATTACCTAGTTCCATAGATCCATGATGTCATGAGGGCAGATTGTGACAGCTGCTCATGATGATTCTAAGGGGCGTGCAATAAGGTCGATTCCTTATTCCTTAGAGGCCCTTAGTCTCCCACAAGATCACTTGACGGAGTATTGATTCCAAGGGTTTGACTTCTACCAAATTCAATCAAGAGGCAAGTGGGACCCTTGGAACATGTAGTGTGTCTTGAAGGGCACGTCATGCAAATAAAACAGAAAGAGGTGAGTGGTGCCCTTGGAGCACGTAGTGCGTCCTGAAGGCCACGTCACGATTTTAACCATGGTAAGTTAATCAACCTAGTTCCTAGAAAACTATGCCTCCTTAGGACCTGGTCGGCCTTAAAATGAATGATGTGAGGGGTAAAGTTTAATAACAAATTTTCCCTTAAGCATTGTCGCCAAGCCTAATGAATTTAAAACCTAGGTCTAAGTAGAATCTTTGAACAAAAAAAAAAACTAATTAGAGATGTAACAAGAAGGGGGTAAAGAAAATTCAAGCATTAATAATTAAAGTAAAATTTTTAATCAAGGTTTAATTATTAAAAGGGGTAAATGGTTGTTTTTGTCTAAACCTGCTAATTCTGAACTTAATTATAAAAAGGGGAAACTTAAAGAAAATGGAAAACTTAAAGAAAAAGGGGAATGTTTAACTTAGTAGGGAATCTAGCCTTCGAAACTTTCTATTTTTTAACTCAACTAGGCTTTAAGTAAGGCGTAGGTCATTTAAGAAACGTAAGGAAATAAAGGGACATCGATGAGCGCTTTTAGGAACGCTTTTAGGTGTGTAATAAAAATAGACAAATTTAATTAATTAATAAATTAATTTTTAGGTGAAACTAAGGGATCGGGTGACATGTGTATGGGGGAGGTTTGTCCTAATTAAATTTAATAAAAGGAATCTAATGAGGGTTTAAGAAACTAATCACTAAGGAAACCCTATAAAAAGGATGGCGGAGGAGGAGTATGGATCACATCTGGTTTGCATAAGGTTATGTTGTCATGATTTTATCTTGACTGAATTTCTCTTGTGGGAGTTGGGATACCCAACTCGAGTAACGAGTGGTGGCTCAACCTTGCGAGACGATCTGGGAGCTATCGTTCTATGGTATTATGTGTGTCCCGTTTGCGGCTAGGGGGTCTCAGATGGAAGAAGAGTACCCCTAGTGTTCGTTGGGAGATACCAATGAGGTCTCAATGGTTGGTAAGAAAGACTTGGACGGAGCGTAAGCCGAAGTTGGACGGAGCACGAGCGCGGGACAATGAATTCAAACTCTCTGCCTTTGATAACGGTATGCAGGTATAATTTGCATTGTACAAGTTGTTAGATTTTTTGTGTATGAATATATATATTGACGATTATTGTATTGAGTTCTTGTAATTTTAAAGGATAAACTTTATTACATTTATTAGTTCCCTAGATTATTGTTGTAAACTGCAATAGATTCTGAACTATGAATAATTTTTCTGGAGTGGAACGCTATCCCATCTGCTAGCTAAACAATGGAACGCTATCCCATCTGCTAGCTAAGCAATGGGCATTTCGCGTTAGCTCTCTCTATCACCTGTCCATATTTAAAATTTAATGTTACAGGCATTGATTTGCATTCAGATGTTAAATACAATTATATTCATAGATGTGTTATGGCAGCGAGTATTCCTCCCACTTAAACTTTTAAAATATTTCAATTGTGGTTGAGATAAGGATAGTGGCTATTTTTTTGTTAACATTTCCTTTGCTTCTTCAATTGATTTGCATGGCCACTGTGACGGATCTGTATTTTTTAAATTTATTTTTGTTTCTTCAATTGATTTGTATGGCCACTGTGACGAATCTGTAGTTTTTAAAATCCTTTTTGTTTCTTCAATTGATTTGTATGCCCACTGTGACGGATCTGTAGTTTTTAAAATCGGTTTTACCTCCACGATTCGTTTCTGTTTTGGTAATTTACCCCAGCGCTTTACACCACAGAGTACTATCTGAAACCACTACGAATTTCCCTTTCTGGGGCTCCGTTTTCAACTTGCTATCTTCTCTGTGTTTTGGTGGGCACCGTATCCCTGCGTTTTGAGAAACAAGCAGTCATTACAGTGATCTCATGCCAACCAAATCGTGATAAACACCTCGAGAAATTCGTGGGCGATTCCCAGCGAATTTCTTGTTCCTTGTCAGAATTTTCGTGACCCTTGTTCAACGAAATTTTTTCCTTGATGCTCAACGTTTTACTTGTGACAGAGCATCCCTATCTCTCCTCGATCTTAATTCTCTTCCCTCAACAAATTTCCGTTTATTTTCCATCTTCCCATTGCGTCTACAACATTTTTTTTCCCAATGAAGGTTCCGGGTATCCTTGGCGTTTTTTCCTAGTAGCTCGGCATTCTCACCTTGACGCGTTGTGCGACCTCATTCTCGTGTGTCCCTTGCGTCATGGCTTAGCACTCTCTACCTCTTAATTTATTACCTTCAGGCGAATTGAATGACTGTCAGACTTGGTGTGGAACTTTCCTCAAGTTACCTCGAGTTAAGGTTGATTTCTAGTCTTTCGAGTTGAAGTTCTTTAAGTGTTTAATTGTAGGCTTGATGCGGATACACTGGCCCCTCGACGTGGCAACGATCCATTATAAGTGGAGTAGTGAGTTGTTAGTAAAATTCAGAATTATTTTCTCTCGATTGCTCTTTCCTTTTGATTGGACGTTTTAATTTCAAACTTATTTATCTCATTAATGTAAGCAACAATTAGTATAGCTGTTGGGGACGTACATCAACACCTGTAATGATTTTTGGAACCTTACCGAGATGCCGAGTCAACCCACCTGGAATTTATGCTATCAAACCCTTTAGTTTTTTCGAGACATTGGGTAGTGAAATATGTTACCATCATAATTACTTATCAAAACCGAATCTGGGTCAACGCCTACACTCTTAATTGACGGCTGTGGCTATCCACCATGCAGGAGCCCAATCATTGGGACTCCTGCTTGATGTACCGTGCGGGTATCTCTGACAGACCGGGTATGCCCATACATACTCCCATTCCATCACAATAGCATGTGCCCATACTCCCAGAATTGCCATCAGAATGTGCATACATACGACATGGATGGACGACCATTAAGGTGCGTTGTGGATCGTTTCAATTTATTAAAGGCGCGTTAATATTTGAATTTGAATCTTCCGCCAAGACGAATTTTAAAAGTCCCGCCTAGGGCGCTCCATGAATACCTTGAAGCTGCTATTTGTCTCTGCCCCAAATGCGAATGCCACGGCCACGAACCACGCTAAAACTTCGAAATGCTGATGTGCTTCGGATCGGAACTCCGTGGGGTGATGGAACTGCATCCATGTCTCAATGTGCAGGTGATGCAGATCCTTTGCAAG